>FJUW01000058.1:0-19243 GCA_900074885.1 Rhynchosporium graminicola
TATATTAATAGCTACTATCGGTATAGAAATTATACTATTTCGACCCTAAATTATAGATTAAACTAGAAACTAATACTTCTAACGGTATAATAGCTAGAGTTATCTCCTAATTATATAAAGATAACTAGTAGTATCTAATTAGATTCTACTCTTATATTCTTAATAGATATAAACTAAACTAAGAGATCTATAATAAGAAGCTATACGCTATTATTAAGTCTTTCTAGAAATAGAGACCGGAACTTATATCTCTATAATACTATACTAGCGTATATACGGACTATTAATCCTTAGAATACTTTATAATTACTAAGGTCCTAACTAATAAGTAAGCTAAATAGATAGAATTCCTTTCCGAATTTAACTTTTAAATTATATATACGCTTAGTAAAGATAACGCTAAAGCTAATATCCTTAGCTATAAGGAATAAGATCTAAGGATATAAGAATAATAGAAACGGGATAATAGATCTCGGGTTTTATTACCTCTAGACTACTTAGACCCTAGGATTAACGCGGAACTAGCTGAGTATTATATCGATTAAATTAGTTATATATACTTAATATTACTAGGGACTAATATACTACCGGAACTTATATGTAATTCCTTTAATTTAATCGAGAAACTATATTAATTTAACTAAGAATTATTCTCTAATAAACAGAATATATTAAGAGATAGCTATACTATTAATAATAGTTTACTACTTTATAATAGTTATCTATAGGTATAACGCTATATCTCGCTATATACTTATTTAATTAGCGAAATCTATAATTAAGTTTCCTCCGCTTATCTAAATACTCGTAAGACTATTAAAATAATTTCTACCTATTACTATTAGAAAGGACTTATATCGGATATAAAATAGTATACTTATAATTACTACTCCTATTAGTACTCTTATCTAAAGTAAACGAAATAATAAGGATTCCTATACTTATTATTAGTACCTAGCTACTTTATATAGTACTTAGCTATAGATTTTAAGGACTTCCTACCTAATAACTAAGGATTTAATAGGATATTAGTATTTATCGACTGCTTAAGGAAAGACTCCGTATCGATACTATACTACTATAATATCGATACCCGCGGGATAGTAACGTTATTTATCTAATAGATATATCGTTTCGGATATACTCCTAAGTTAATTATATCTAACTGAGGAGCTTAGTTAGTCTTATCCTTCTAGTAAGAGTTTTACTATATAATTAGAGTTAAGGTTAAGCTCTCTACCTCCTTCTACTAGTAAACAAATAGATAAAAAGAGATTATAAATAAGTATATTAACTAACGCATTAGACCATTAATTAATTACTACTAGAGTAACTAAGGCGAACTACTACTAATAATAAACCGCGCTTAAGTAACCTTACCTTATAACTCTATCGGTATAGTGCTATATACCCTTAAATATAGTATACTACTACAGAATAGCTAGGACTAGAAGTAACTTACTAGATCGATACTATAAGAGAAGCTTAATTATACTAATACTAAATCTTTAGCTAAACGTACTAAATCCGCTATCGAGGTTATAAAAGCTAATATATTAGCTACTTAGTATAAGATAAGCGCTATAACTGACCCGAAACAGCGTAGTATTAACTAGGAAGTTAGAGATAAGATATTTCTCTTTATAAGGAACCTTAAGAATTACTAGCTAAGTAAGAAGCTATCTAGTCTCTAGGTAGGACTATACTAAGTCCTAGCTAAGATCAGATACTCTTATAAGCTAGATTTACTCCTAGGATCTTCTATATATAATATATTCGCTCCCGAATTACTCTTTAAGGACCCGGACGACCTATTACTAAGCTAGGAGTTACTAAACTTACTCCCGGAGGTTATCGCTACTTAAGAAGAGTAAGAGTTATAAGATATACTTACTATATAGCTCCTAAGAGGTAATCTGAAGTATTAAGTTAGCTAGCTAGGCTACGACCTAGACCTAACTTAGTATAACGCTTCCGACCTAATAGGTACTCTATATAAGCTTAGAGACTTCTATATTACTAACTTAAGTAAACCTAGACCCTTACGTAAACTAGAATAGTAGATTAAGGCCTAGGAAGATAGAATAGATAACTATAATCACTTAGAGGATAATAAGCTATTATAGTTACTAGTATCAGAATTTATTACTAAGGATAATCCTCTGATTATACTCTGTAATAACGCTATATCTAGAACTCTACTTCTTTAACTACTTCTACTTTACTAGTTTTCTCTCCTAAGTTCTCCGGAGCTTCTAGTAAATCTAGAATATCTAGAACTAGAACTATTATATTTAACTCTTTACTTAAATCTACTAACGTAGCTCTAGTAGAAGACTAAGTATAACAGCTAATCCTACGGGCTTTCTTCTTTAGAGAGGATCCGGGAGTGTCTAGATCTAACGCTATCTCTGAACTAGAAGGTAAATTCCTCTTTCCCCTAGTATTAGATATCGTAGCCTTAAATATAGCTTTCTTCGTAAATTCCTATATAATACTATTTAATTCCTTTATCTACTTTAATATTATTTTAGCTATTAACCTAGACTTCGCCGAATCGACTATTAGAAGATCTAAATCCTATATCGTGTTAGTATCGTACTAGTATCTAAAGGTTCAAGATCGTAACTTATTACCTTAATAAACTCTAACTTCTTAAATACTTTCTCTATAGAATACCTTAAAGCTTAAGTCTCTACTAATTATATAGTAGTAATCTTTAACGTAGTAGTAAGAGTAGTAGATTTCGTAAGATAATAGATCCGATTAATAGTCTTATAAGTAGCTATAATACTACTCCGATTTAGCTCCGCGTTCTTAGCTTCGCTACTAGGAAGTAAACCGGATAAAATAGTATACTTCGTATTAACGTAGTTAGGTAACTATAACGCGTTAGTATATATAACTATATTTATATTTAAGTAACTTATATGCTTATAACTACTTTTTAATACTAAATAATACTTATAAAGCTTAGAGTTAAGCTTATTAAACGAGTATAAGAGTTCTAAAATAGGAGTATTATTATACTTTATCTTAAGGAAAGCGCGAATATATCGCAGGTAATATATATAATACGCTACTAAAAGAGCACTAGCAGGAACTAGTAAAGGTACTATAGGAGTTAGCGTTATAGATCCGTGAAACTCTCGCACTATACTTAAGGACTATCCCTAAAACTAAGATAGGAAACTTACTTATATTAAGAGAAGAGTTAATTAGGTCGATTAATATATAAGATTATAGCAGACTACTATAGTAGTTAGTAACGATACTTACTATAGGAGCTATATTATAGTCTAGGGAGAGTAAACTTATAAGTTAAAGTAGTTATCGCGGTTGAAAAGGAAAGGCTCTAATATTAATAAACCCTTTCCTTTATATACCTTATGCCCTACTTAAACTCGACTCCTACTATAAACAGATAAAGTAAATACTGCTTACCGCCCGATTTAGAAGCTATAACTAATATAGTACTATTATAGCGATATAACTAGTCAGAACCTAATAAAGAATTTACTACTACTAAAGAGCGGCTAGCGCTTGTTACGCGAATATCGACGAAAACAGTTATAATAAAGACTAATTCTAGTATAAACTATAACCTTCCGAGCTTAGGGTTAAGCTCTTCTTAGGGGGGGGGTAATATGATAATAGCTTACCTGAATATCATATGAGAAGAAAGATAGATACTAGGGCCTAAGTTTATAGGTATCCCGGCAGAACTAGTATCCGACTCGGTATAGTATCGGGCTAGTACCGGCACATGTATATAAGGTGCTTTATACTCTATCTCTCTTCTTCTTCCTTCCTTATCTTTTTGTTTCCTTCGTAGTAGACTATATAAGACCGCTCTTGGCCTCCCTACTCGTTTATTCTTACTTGTATACCGCCTTGAGTCTTATGTCGTTACACACGGGACCTCGCTCCGCTGCGGAGCCGTTATTAGTTAGTATCCCGCTTAATAGTAGTTAGGTATATTACTAAAGTTAATAAATAATTACCTGAATAGGCAGGTGTATTAATATAGCTTAATTAAATATAAATAATCAATTAATTAATTAGTTTAAATAGAGTAAACTCTATAGATTAAGTTAGCTCTATTCTATAGGGTATATAGATTACCTTTCCTAGTATATATATAGACCTTCTCCTACTAACTTTACCTTTTTCTTTCTATTATAACTAACTTTAAGTAAGTTTCCTTATCCTATATCTATTTTCTTTCTATTTTTATAATCTATACTTATATAAGTTAATAATTATATACTTATACTTTCTAACCCTATACTTATAAGTCTATTAATAGCCTATAAGATAGCTTCCCTAGATACTAATTCGTTTGTTCCGGTCTCTCCTGCTCCTATTATAGGCTTATACTTACTTAATCCCGGTAGTCGTAAGCTTATTATAGAAATTATAAATCTCCCTTAGTAAGTTAATCCTTCTAATCCTTTCTTTTTATAATCTATATCTACTAATATATATTCGTAAGACTTACTATCGTATCTATAAAGCTATCCGCTATACTTATCGCCTTATGCAAAATACCTCTAGTTCGTGTTCCGGTCTCGCGCGATCCTATAAAGCACTTATATAATCCGCATCGAGCTATTAATAAAAAGGCTTATATAGTTACTTATAGTATATTTCCTACTTGTTCTGATCTATTATAAGCTATAAACTAATATTACAGGTAATAATTAGTACTGAAAATAACCTGCTTTATAATATTTACGAGAAAGCTAGTTACTTTAGGGTTTATATATCTGTTCTTAGTTTCTTAGGTAGTAGTTATAATAACTACTATTATAACTCCAAGGGCACTTACTATAGTTTCTGTAAGTCTATTCCTTACTTATTTCTTACTTATTTCTCTCTTTTTCTAACTTATTACTAATATTTATAAGCTTATAGGTCCGAATAATACGCTTACTAAGTCCGGTTCTAGTATATTATCTAAGCGAAAGTAAAAGCATAAAAAGCGTAATATCTATTATAGTTTATATAAGTTCTTTCTAACTTATTCTAATACTTATCTAGCTTATAACTAACTTATAATAGCTTTATCTGCTTATCCGGCTTATTCTGCTAATTATATACGCTAACTACTTCTAATCCGTAGCGATATAATATCTGAGCTTATAAGTATAGATACGAAGATAGCTAAATTAGTTAGTAGAGAATCTGAGAGTAAGAATGACTTTTAAATCTCCTTACGAGTCCCTTATTAGGGTATAATATAGAATTCCGGTCCGAAATCCCGAGTCCGAGTAGCGTTTACGAGCGCTTATATAATATGAACTATTAGCCGAAAGGCTAAAAAAAAACTAACTTATCTTTTAATATATAATATAATATATTCTTATAACTTATAAATATTATTAAATATCTATTAAGACTTCTAAGTAAACTACGTTTAGCGTACGGCTTTAATTCTTAACTAGTAGTAATATACTTAAGCTTATAATAGATAATATACAGGAAATCCTAACGTATAACTAATTATATATAAATACTAGGATCTATAAATCTAACTCGATTATATAAAAGCTCTACCTTTAAGACTTATTAATAGTTATTATAAACGATAAATAGACTAGGAACTACTTCTATTAAAGAGTAATCTCTAAACTATTATCTACTAAAGTTAATTTAATACGCGGTAATACTTATAACTCCCTATTATAATCCCCGCTAATTAACCGCGCCTCGATATAATACTTCCGTAAACTAGTAACTACTAGCTATAAACTGTTATAAAGTCCTACTAGCTAGTTTAAGTTCTATAAAAATATTACTAATATACTAACTTTTAGGTAAAGCTCTAATAGTAATAAGGAGGGAATATCGATATTCTTTAAAACCTTAGCTGGAAACGGATCGATCTTACTAGCGGACGTATCTTCTTCTGTAACGTGTATATCTATAGAGAGATAAGTCCGGATTATACCTAGTAAGCGCCTGATAATTATCTAATTTAGCTCTATAACTATAGAATTTAAAGGGGATAGTAAATATCGCCTATTAAAGACTATTGAATCTCTTAATATCTATATTATAAGCTATAGCGGATAGATATGATCGATTAGGCCTATAGTACTAACTAGTTAGTAAATATAAGCTAGAATCGTAACTATCTCCTGTTTTATAGCGTTATACGGAATACTTCCGATCTAGTTTATAAAATCAGGTCCGTAGTTATTTTCTTATATACGTATATTGATCTGTAAAGCGATCCGCTGTAGCTATAGCTAGATAAACGACCTTTATAGATAAGCTATAACGATATCAGCTCGACTCTCTTACGGAACTACTAGTAGGATCTATATAAAATCTCCTCCTATGATTATAAGTACTCTACTAAATAGAACCGTATCTATAGTACTCTATAAATCAACTAATAGGCAGTAGATAACCTTAAAGTAGTACTTATACTATATTAGCATCTCGTCCTAGATAATCAGGTCTACGTTATAGAGTATTATAGCTAGTGGATCTTACTTACTAATACTACTTATGAACTACTCGTGTAAATCGATTAGGATCTTAAACTAAGAATATAAAGTCTATCTATTAGGTAATAATAGGGCTATAATACCTATAGAGGTAATATAAAGGACTATTTTCCTATCCGCATAGTAATAGTACATTAGAGTCTTATATAGGAAGGTTTTCCTAGAGCTACCGGGACCCTATAAGTAAAAGTGTACTATTTCGAGAGATATAAGAATCGTATCTGTAATACAGGTAAAAGCTACTTACTAGTCTGGGTTTAACTAGGCCTATATTATTATCATACGGGTCCGCAGATCCTCTAGTATAACTCCTGTAGTTTATTCGGCGTGTTTTATAAACTAATCCTAGGTATAAGGTTTTAAGCTATAATTACTTAAGGATACTTATATATCCCTAATATCACGGGGCGGATGCAAAGTGTGCAGTGCAAAAGCTCGTCTGTATTATAAGGAGAATTAACTAAGGAGAGAAGGGAGGTATAGGAGTCTCCCTTCGAAGAAAAGGTAATACCTCGGCCGCTAGTAGCAGTAGTATTAGTATACGTATAACTACAAGTCAGGTACTAGCGTAGACGCCTTAAGCGTCGAGTATACTAACGGGTATAACCCGTTATATTATTCCCCTCCTGTTTCAAGGTTAGGGCTATCAGCTCTATTCTTCTCCTCCTACTTATCAAGTGCTATAGTAGTAATAAGAGCTACTTCCGGTTCCTACGTTAGCTTTACGTAACTTATCTATTTAACTAGATACTTCTTTTTCCTTTAGCCTCCCCTTCGAAAAGACCTCTCCGCTAAGATTTCTTCTCCTTCGAACTCGTCTTCGTCTGCTACTAGCAGTAGCAGCAGCTATAAATCATCTTATACTTAGCTCGGCAATAGGTTAGTAGCAGCTAAGCGTAATAGCTATATATAAAAAATATCATATATTCCTAGTAGCGTATCTAAGCGGTAGCTATACGACCCTACTGCTTCGAGTACTATATACTTAGCTTACTTTATATCGAGTTTCTTTATAAGTCGATTTATACGAATATTCCGTAAACTTAATTAGACTTTATCTTCGACTTTAAACTCCGGGGCTTACTAGCGGTAGCAGTTAGTAACCTCCTCCTAAACCTATTACGCTGCTACTATTACTATCTATACTTATTCCCTAGCGTCTTATAGCTTCTTTAAAATCGTATCCGCCTTTTGAACTAGTAAGCAGTTAGTAATAGTAGTAGGTTTATCTTTGATATTTAAATCGACGTATTATACGTAGTAACTGTAAGTCAGAAAGAAAGGGCTTACTTCTATAAGCGAAACGTATAATAACTTAAGCGGAACTAGTATAAGCTATAAACGAGATATACTAGCGCTAATAACTAATAGAAACCGAGCTAGCCTTAGCGCGGTCCGCTTAATAAGAAGCAGAGAGACGTTAGCGATAGAGCTAATAAGAGCCTGAATAATAGTAGTAAGGATATACGACCGACTCGCTAATAAAAGCTTTAATCAAGTTAATTATATTAATACCTCGCTCGAACCCTAATAAAGAAGGATTAGCTCCTATAAGTTAGAAGCTACTATTCTAAGATAGTAAAACAAATACTTTCCGGGACTACTTACTTAGGATTAAGAGCTCTTACTAGGTTCGCTTCGCGTTAAAACTAACGCTATCCGCTAATTATTACTAAGATACTATTTACGATACCCTTCCCTCTCGAGAACGAATTCGAATATAATACTTTTAGGAGAAAGGAGACGCGATAAAAGGTAAAGCTCCCGAGTATTTCTTTACGCGGCTCGAGGAGGTCTTCGCAGATAGTAATAAATAAGCTAAAGCGCTAGAATAACTATCGAATCTTAAGTACTCTATAGGATAACTTTAGTATAAATACTAGCTAGAATTCGATAGACTCCTACTTAATATAAGTAAGGAAAGCTAAGAGGATAATATAAAAATTAATTACTTAAAGAATACTTTCTTAAACTCTATCCGAATATATATAGCCTCTATAGTTAAGATAGCGGACTACTACTAGTTCTTAAGGGAGATAGAACGTATTATTACTAACCTTAAGGAGATAGACTAATTTAAATTAGCTAATAAGAAGTAGAGAGAAAGGAATAAGAACTCCGGATTAAATATAATAATTAGCTTACGTATAGCAAGCTCTTCCTTAATATCTAGAGTAGATACTAATAGGAATACTATAATAGCTTTAACGTTTATTAAAAGAAGCCGCCCGGATAATAAAAGATATTATAAGAACGCGAGAGATAAGTAAAAAGCTAAATAAGTTAATAAAGCGGAAAGAGAATATTACTATAAGAAAGGGCTATATTACTAATATAGAATAGCCGGATATTATATCCGCGATTATATCTATAGTATAATAGTAAAGCTTATAACTATTAGCTCTATCGAGTCAGGCTTATTACTAGAGGACGATAAGAACTATAGGGATTCCGATAAAAAAAGTTAGGAAAAGACTAACTCTCGCTCAAAATCAGAAGATAAGAGAGGAAGGAGTATTAGCAGAAAGATAAAGTGAATTTAAGAAAGTTATAAACAGAAACCTCGTATATATAAACGTAATCCTTTAAAATACTTTCGGAATATTTACTCTTATCGACGAAAGCTATTAGTATTATACTATAATTAATAAAGACTTAGCGAGTAGTCTTAGTCTCCGCTATATTAGTAATAAGACCTATAAAGTAAAAGGCGTATCTAAATCACTAAGAGATACGAAGATAGAAGAAGTTATATCTTTCTAAATAGATATTATAAGATATAAGTAATCGATCTACGTGTATATTATCGCTAACTTATCCTTCCTAATTATACTAGGAAATCCTTAGAAAGCGAATAATAAAGTACGAACTACGCTAGAAAAGTATTAGTTCTACTATAGCGTAGCACGACGATAGATATTAGAGGGGCGTAGTTATAAGAGTCGCGAAGACTCGTGGCCCTCGTATATAATAGACTTCGGTATATTAATAATAGTTACTATAGTATCGCTAGATAATATCAAAAAGGTAATATCGAAGAAAGTAGAGTTAATAATAAATAAACTTAAAAAGCTTCTTCTATTAGAGCTTAAGGATATAGCTCTGCTATTTTCCTAACGGGAAGCGAATAAGCTAGTATCTTATCGCTTAAGAATTAACTACTAGATCGGAATCCGTAAGTAACCTGACGGATCCCGGCTAGTACTACTATAGGGACTACTATATAGTATATCGAAGGACGAACTCCTAGTACTAAGGAAATCGCTAAACGACTTATTAGAAAAAGGATATATTCGAGAGAGTATATTAGAAGCTTTAGTACTTATCCTTTTTATAAGGAAACCCGGGGGAGGCTTACGCTTCTATTATAATTACTAAGTATTAAACGTAATTATAACGCTAGATCAGTACCCCTTATTACTTATACCGGAGACCTTTTATTCTCTTATAAGGTCTAAGTAGTTAACTAAAGTAGATATTATTTTAGCTTTTCATAAGATTCGAATAGCTAAAAGCTACGAAAATAAAATAGCTTTCTATACTTACTTTAGTCTATTTAAGTAGCTTATATATCCGTTCGGTTTATTAAGAGTACCGGCTACTTTCTAGCGGTATATTAATAGTTTACTACAGAAAGAACTCAGCGAATACGTATCTGCGTATATAAATAATATTATCGTGTTTTCTAACAGATCGAGAGATAATTATATAGTAAAGGTATAAACTATACTCTAGAAGCTTTAGGATAGAAGCTTATTCCTCGATATCAAGAAGAGCGAGTTCGCTAAGAAGATAATTAAATACTTAGGATTTATTATATATACTAATAGAAAAAGAGTAAGACTTAACCTAGAAAAAGTAGAAGTAATCAAAAACTAGAAATTACTTATAATAATAAAAGAAGTTAGATAATTCAATAGGTTTACTAACTTTTATAGGAGGTTTATACCGAACTACTTAAAGATAGCTAAACCCTTAACTACGCTTACTAGTAAAGGAACGCTATTCTCCTAGGGAAAACAAGAGAAGGAAGCGTTCTAGACCTTAAAGAAGAAATTTATAAAAGCGCTTATAATAGTATAATAGGACCTAGAAGCGCTTATATTCTTAGAAACTAATTATAGTAGGTTTATATTAGGAGGCGCGCTTCTATAAGAAAAGAATAGAGTCCTTCGCCTTATTAGGTTCTTCTCGCGGAAGCTAAATAAGGCCGAAATTAACTACGATATCCACGATAAAAAAATACTTATAGTAATATCTAGCTTAAAGTTCTAGGCCTTCGAGCTAAAGTTAATATACTTCTTTATAATTTAGATAAACTATAAGAACTTAGAATATTTTATAATAAAGAGATAATTATTAGAATAATAGATACGCTAATATAAGACTTTAGCTATATTCTAGTTCTCCTTAGTATTCCGCCTAGGGAGCGAAATAACTATTCCGGACGCCTTATCGCGAAAGAAGTAAGATACGTTAAGTAAGGATAATAAAAGGTCTTAATTCCGTAGATTTCTTAAACCGGATTCTGTAAAAGACTAGCTAGCACTTAATAGGGAGTTAGTAGGAGTAGTTATTACTACTATAGTATTAGACTTCCTAGCGATATAATTTAATACGATAATAGCTCTAGTTACTATAGCACTAGATACTCTAGTAATATAATCTGATATAATACCTCTTACTAATTAGTCGGACTCCGAGGGACCCTTTTAGAATAAATAGCTAAACGAATACTAGGAAAAGGCGATCGAAAACAATATAATATATAAAACTATACTCTATATTATTTAGAGCGGAGCTTAGTCTTTACCTCGCGAGATAAAGCTTAAAGTGCAGATAAGAGATTATAGTATCGATACGAAAGGAAGACTATATTATCAAAGTAAATTATAAGTACTAAGAACTATATATTATATAGACTCCGCGGAAGAAATAGTAAGGGATAATATATTAAGAACGAAGTTAATCTAGTCCGTTTACAATATACTAGTATATAAGTATCCCGGTAAGGACTCTATCGCTTTTATATTAGGAAAGTAATTCTACTAGCTTTTATAATCGAAGTATATCTGATAATTCCTAAGGAACTATAACTACTATAGAAGAAATAAGATATAAAGAGAATATAAATATAGACTCCTTCGACTACTATTAGTACCTAACTAATTCTTCTAGGAGATCTTAATAGACTTTATAACTGATTTACTAAACTCTTAAGAGAACTAATACCTTTAGGTAATTAAGAATAGATTAAGTAAGTCTATCGTATTAGAGGCGATACTTAGTATAAAAGCAGAGGAGTACGCAGAGAGGTTTATAGATTACTAGGTACGTTACTATAGTATACTAAGAGCTATTATAAGTAATAGAGGAACGAATTAGATAAGTATATTCTAGAAGATATTTTATCGACTTTTAGGTATATACTAGAGATTAAGCTTTATATATTATCTATAAATAGATAGAAGCTTAAAGAGACTAAATTAAGAGATATAAGCTTATTTACGAAATTTTATTAATTAAGAGTAATCGGACTAGAAGAAGTAGCTTCCTATAGTATAACTCGCGTTAAATAGCTAATATTAAGCGGGACTCGAGATAAGTCTATTCTTCGTAATATATAGCTACGAAGCGCTATTTCCTATATTATTAGAACCGAAGACTAAGGAAAATACTAAACTTAGGTCGAGTAAAAGAGCTAGAGCTTTTATTATAAAGATAAAGAATATTACTAAGTTATACTAAGTAAATATAGCTAAAGCCGCGCAGAAACAGAAGGATAATACTAATAAAACTAGGACTCTAGTACTAGTCTACTAGAAAGGCGATAAGATATAGCTAGACCTATATAACTACTAAACGGACTATCCGAAGAGGAGCTTAAATACTAAATATACTAAATATAATATAGAAGAAGTACTTTTGCTATTATCTATACGATTATCTAAGATCCCCGGGAATATTTACTTAGTATTTTATACGGATTTACTATAACCTACTAGTAATAACCTCTTAATAAGGTAAGAGACTAATAATAAATAACTAGATCTAGTCCTTTTTAAGATATATAAAGAGTTTTTAGTAGAATAGATCTTTTATATAAGAGATAAGAAAAGAGGAAGAGGAAAGTTTAGAGAAATACTTATAAAATAATTAAGTTACTATAAACTAATATAAGAACCCTTAGAAAACTTAGTAGACTTCGTAGCCTTAGATAAATACGAGCTAAAGTATAAGAATATTAATATATATAATAGACCCTTATCTAAATAGGAAAAGAAAACGAAAAGAGGAAATCGAAACTCCGAGTAGAAGAAAGCGGACCCTAGGGGAAATAATAAGGAAAGAGTAGTTTATAAGAATAAAAAGAGAGAGGAGAATTTCCGATATAATTTAGTCGGGATCCGGGCGTTTTCTAATAGAAAGAGTTATATTTTTATAAAAAAATAAAAAAAAGAAAAGTAAAAGAAGATTAATTTTAGGATTTAGTTTTAGATTTTCAAATTCTTAAGAGATAATAGTACGAAAAAGATACGTATTCCGCTATATTTCCTACGAAATCCTTAGGAGGCTCAGCGGAGTCCTAAAACGAGAGCTAGAAGTACTCTACTAGTACTAAAAGGAGGGTAAGCTAACTAAAAATAAGCAGAGTCTAATAATTACTTATATTTAACTCTATTAGATAATAATAGTAATAATAGAAGTAATAATCTCGGAAGCTAAAGGACTATAAAATATTAATTACTAATGAAAAGTAAGCGAGAACTAACTAAACTTACGCGGAGAGAAGACTAGAGGATTAGAGGAGCTTAAGAGCTTTCTAAGCCTTTAATACCTTAATAAGATTAGTATAAGTATTATTTCTATATAGAGCGTAAGGCAACGAAAAACAAGCGGAGTATAGTACTTACTTATTAGTATTAGCGGAATAGATCTAGATAGAGTAAGCGATATAAGAGATTTAAGGACTATTATATAAGCTAACTATTTTTATACGGAATCCGAGAAAGACTTATAAGTTCTCGTAATTCTTTTTTCTATCCTTATAATAGATATAAGATCGAGACCGATTCGACTAAGTTCGTTAGGATACTATCCGAGAACGGGCGGAGTATAGTACTTATAGCTTAGTCGATATAATTAGAGCCCGAGAGGGTATAAGCGATATAGTAAATAATAAGAGATATCTAACTCCGCTAGTTTTAGCGCGGACCCCGATAGTATAATAGCGGGATATTTAATATATATTTTTTCTCTTTTAATAGAAGGAGAGAGAGGGACTTATCTTACTATATTTATTATTATTATATAAAAGAAGAAAGAGAAGTCTGAAAAAGTAAAAGGTCTCTTCTTTTATAACGTTTTAGCCGGATCGAGCGATAATAAGAGCGGAGCGCTAGCCTAATATAGCGGGATAATAATAAAGGAAGCGAACGATAATAGGAGGAAGTATAATAATAGCCAGATCGAGCGATAATAGGAGAGGAGCGCTAGCCTAATATAGCAGGATAATAATAAAGGAAGTAAACGATAATAATAGCACGCCTAACGCTTAGTAAGGGAACGCGGTTACTAACTATAGGAAGGTTCTACGACTATTTATTATTAGTCTCCGCTAGAAAACAAGCGGGAGGAGGAGAGTAATATAAGAGTTAAGCCCTTAGGTTATAGTACTAGTATTACTAGCACGACTCGCTAACTAAGGCTCAGTTAAGCCTTAGTACTACGCACCTTTTCTTATAGCTTCCGGTTAGATTCTTACTCTCTCCTTATCGAACTTATTAAATACTACTATAAACCCTCGTGTATATATTATTCACCCGTGACACCTCAGAATTATAGTTTACCCGCTTCTAATAGTAAGTACTCTGATATTAATATTTTTAACTTTAGTATAATAGGGAATACGCGCTGCTTATTGCGTATTACCTTAGCTACTCCCTAGTATATACTATTAGCTTATTCTGCTTATAACTAGAGTTCCTTAAGTAGCGTAGAGATAGCAGTAGTAGTATTATTATCCGAGGCGGCTTTATTAACTATTTCAGGTTCTTTAACTTATAGGGATTTATTCTATAGTTAGGAGGCTTCTTCTTCTTCCTAGCGTCTTCGATCTTATTATATCGTAACCGGAGCTACTACTAATATCTCTTATAGTAGTAGTAGTTCTTATAATACTTTCGGCTTAATCAGTTAGACTAACTAGTACTAGAGTCGTTTATCTTCTATACTATAGGGTATATCTTATTCTTGTTATAAAAGTATATCTACGTGTTCGTTTTCTTTTCCTAGGATATAACTAATCGTATAGTTAAACTATAAGAGAAATAATAACTATTATATTTACTATTCTGTAAGCTATCGAGCTATTATAAAATACTCGAGGTTCTTATAATCAGTACGAATATGGAATTCTTATATACTTTTCAATTCGTACTACTATTCCTTAAGGTAATATATAATTACTAATATTTCCTTATCGTAGATTTCGTAGTTATATTCCGCTAAGGCGTTTTTCTTCGAGAAGAATACGTAAGGTTATAAATATCCTTAGTCGTCGAATTATATAAGTACCCCTCTTACTACTTATCTAGAGAAGTCTATTTCGAGTATTATTTCTTAGTCGGGGTTAAACTACGCTAGCGCAGGTCTAGTAGTAAATATATCTTTTAGCTTCTTAAACGCTTTATCTGCGGCTTCGTCCTACTACTATAGTTAGTTCTTATAAGTAAGCTATATTAGTAGTAGTATAATCTTCGAGTAATCCTTAATAAACGTCCGATAGAAATTCGCAAATCCTAAGAAGCTTCGTACTCCTTTTACTAAGGTCGGGAGTTCCTATTCTGGAATCGCTTATATTTTCTTAGAGTCTATTTAAATACTCTTCTTTATATCGATTACGAACCTAAAGTATTTCGTTGTTTACATTTCGAATTCGCACTTATCGATATCGAGTTATAGTCTAGCCTCGCGTAGCCTTATTATAACTTTCGCTACTTGTTTTCAGTAGTAGTAGTAGTTACTATTTATATAGATTAGGATATTATTAATATAAGCAGAATAGAATTCGTCTAAGTAATCGTATAAAGCTTAATTAATATATTATTAAAATGTACTTAGGGTATTCGCGAGTCTAAAAGGAGTTACTAACTACTTGTATAGACTATATCTCGTGCGAAAAGCTATCTTCTATTCGTTGCTAGTAGTAATACGTATCTTATAGAATATAGTAATAATATCTAGTTTTATAAACTATCTTACTTTCCTTATATTCTAGAGAGTCTTATAGATCAGTAGTAGTAGGTATCGATCTTTTTTTATAATTCGATTCAACCTATAGTAGTTAACGCAGAATCGTAAGCTACCTCCTAGTTTCTTTACGAATAGGATAGAGGCAGTAATAGGCGAGTTACTAACTCGAATAAATCCTTTATCGAGTAGCTTCGTAAGGGTCTTCTATAGTACTAAGAGTTTATCGCGAGACATATTATATAAGGGGCCTTATAGTACTATAGGTTCTTTACTATTGTATTACTCGAGTTCGATCTTATAGTTAATTCTAGGACCTCGTAGTAGTAGTAGTACGTCTGCCTTCTTATTATCGTATAAGTCGAAGTACTCGTATAGCTAATTAGGAAGTTTTATTCGCAAGTTAGTCTTTATCTTTAGTATAAGCGCCTTTTAGATATCTGCTATACTTACTATAAATACTTATATCTTCTTACGTAGTCGTCCTCGAGTAAGTCTATTAAATACTATTACTAATACTGCGAAGCAGTCTAGCTCGTAGTCCGGCTCCTATACTCAGTTACATAGGCTTATAGCAGTAGTATTAATATAGTATTATAACTTTAGTACGATTATATGTATATTGTTTTTCTTAAACTATAGTAGTCCTAAAATCAGATCGTAGTCTTCTAGGCGTAATACTACGTAGAAGAAAGCCTTAGCTTCCTTATGCCTGTCGATATCTATTTCGATAACTACTACTTCTGTAATAGGACTTCTCTCCCCTTCGAACGAACTTATCTTAATAAGAGAAATAAGGAAACGCTAGAGGCGGTAGCGAGTAATAAAGTAGGAATTAATAATACTATATAAAAAGCACTTAGTATTAAGTAGAGTTTTAGCGTAATACTCTTTATTAACTATTATAGATACTAAGAAAGGAGCCCTATTTATTATATCCTTAAACTAATCCTAAGCTTCTATTACTACTACTTAATTAACCTTCTTCTGCTTCTATTAGCGATTTTCAGTAGAAGCTATTCTTTTCCCGAGCTCTCTAACTCGGAGCTCGACTCGTCTATCTCGACTACTTTTATCTTCGACTTCTTTATCTTTATCTTAGCTACTACTATATAGCCTCTCTTCTTCTCGGTTTTAGCTAGCTTTATATAGTAGTTATAGACTATATATCTATCTTATCCGTAGCGGAAGTAAAGTCGTTTAGATTTCCGTCTTTCGATCTCAGTAGGACTTACTTATCGCGGTTCTTTCTTTATTATCGTAGCTATAATAATAGTAGGAGTTACTTCCTACTCTATCAGGTCTACTATATATCGATCCGCCTTAGGGGACTATCCTCGTGCTTACTTATATCGGTCTATTCTAGCTAATAGCTCTTTAACTTCAGTTAGCTAGTTGCTAACTATTCGTAGTTATAAATAGTACTTTTTATACGACTATTCCTCTTTTGTTCCGACTATACTATAGACTAAAGCAGTAGTAATAGTAGCCTTCAGGTAACCCTTCTTAATTACGTCTACTTAGTCCTATCTCTCTGCTTCGAGGATCAGCTGATTGAAATTGTTAAGGAACTCGTTCAAAGGATAAGCTCCTTACTTAATCTTATTTAGTTAGCTTATAGCTTTCTACTAGTAATAAGGGTCACGAAAGGCAGTAGCTATCTATTAGAATAGCCCCTCGATTATTAACTGCCCTTACCTCTAAGCGAAGCTTACCTAAGAGTAAATTCGTCCTATAGCCTCGCTTAAGAGATAGCTAAACGTATATTATATTCTTTCCCTCTTATTACTAATAGCAGTAGTATCGATCTCTAGCTTCGCTCGTAGGATACCCTCGAATTGGGAGTATAAAGCTAGGTTAGTGCTATTAAACTTTTCGGGTTTCGGTATATATTACTTAGTTATCGTAAGTAGTTCTAGGGTTATTAATCGTATCGTATCGATAGGGGTCAGTACTACTAGTAGCACTAGTAGTATATTTCGTCGTGCTTCTATATCTTCGATCCTACCGGTTAAGGTAACAGTCGTATTTACTTATTATACTACTAGCTTAGTAACTTATTATCTTTATGCCTCGAAGGCATCTAGTAGCTACTAAGGGGGCTGTTCTTCTGCTATAGTGAACCGTATATTCTAGCGTTATCGTAGTCGTAAGTAAAGCAGCCGGATCTACTATATATAGTCCGAGGCGTCTATCTCCGTATCGTAAGTATATATATAGTAATAGTAGGGCTAGGGTACTAACTTTCTTATATACTCGTAAGTAAGGCAACCGGATCTACTATATATAGTCCGAGGCGTCTATCTCCGTATCGTAGGTATACGTGTAGTAATAGTAGAGCTAGGGTACTAGCTTTCTTACGCATGCGTATTATCCACTGCTCGAAAGCAGATCCTCCTTCGTTTAATTAAGAATATTAGAAATAAATTAATTCTAATATCATAGGGCGGATATAAAGTATATAATATAAAAGCTCGTCTGTATTATAAGGAGAATTAACTAAGGAGAGAAGAGAGGTATAGGAGTCTCCCTTCGAAGAAAAGGTAATACCTCGGCCGCTAGTAGCAGTAGTATCGGTACACGTATAACTATAAGTCAGGTACTAGCGTAGACGCCTCAGGCGTCGAGCATACTAACGGGTGTAACCCGTCATACCTAAGATTATCCGCTAGAACCTATAAATCGTAATCGTACTACAGGTATAAGAAGACTAAAGGGTAGCTTATTTATTAATAGAGAGTATAAGCTAAATCGTTATAGAATTATAACTTATATTTCTCCTAGATAGCTTACGGGTCTATAATCTCTTATATCATTAAGCTAGTTAAGAATAAAGTCTATAAACCGCATATAATCGTAAATAAAATAGCCTTATTAAAGCACTTGTATTATTCGCGGTTATTCTTAGCTAACTTACGTATAATATAAGCCGCTTAATATATCTTATATATAGTACTTTAGTAATCGTAAAGCTCTTTATATAACTTAACTTAACGAATAGTAATAAGAAGTAACTATAAATAGAACTAGGGCCCTATAAGAGAGCTATAATAATATATATAGCTAATATAGTAATCGCCTCTCTTCTAGTAGGTCCAGACTTTCGTACTCTTATTCTAGATAAAATAGGCCGGAAACTTAGAGTATAAGTATAGGATATTATTAGGGTTCTCTGTATTAAACCGAAAGTAGCTTATTAAAGGAGATATAGCGGACTCTTTATAGACTGCTAACTCCTCTGCTAAGAGTCTATCCGGGAAGTAAACGGGCTATATACCTTTTAGATAGACTGGAAGTTATATAATAAGTAGCTATTATGACAGCGCATGGTATACGTGGCAGATACGGGCCAGTATCGGTGCCTTAGGCATACCCTCCTTATATATATAGAAGGTGCAGACTCCTTCAGAGCTCTGTATCTTTCTGTTTCCTTCGTACTAGACTATATAAGATCGCTCTTAGCCTCCCTACTT
>FJUW01000058.1:19710-31641 GCA_900074885.1 Rhynchosporium graminicola
GTATACGTGGCAGATACGGGCCAGTATCGGTGCCTTAGGCATACCCTCCTTATATATATAGAAGGTGCAGACTCCTTCAGAGCTCTATATCTTTCTGTTTCCTTCGTACTAGACTATATAAGATCGCTCTTAGCCTCCCTACTTGTTTATTCTTACTTATATACCGCCTTAAGTCTTATATCGTTATATTAAACAGAAAGATTAAAACCGCCGGGGATAGTATTAGATAATATCTTACCTAGAAAACTCGATTCGCACGTATAACTACTAGGGAGCTCTTCGCTGAGTTATCTCTACTTACCTTAGATTTTCGGAATTATACGGAAATAGTTAGTACTATTAATTACGAATTCGATAGTTAGGTTTTCAAAAGAGCCGAGATTCTAGAGATCTCTCGGATAGCTAGGAATTTAAACGTAATTTAGCCTTAGAAGCACTAGTATTACTACGAAGTCACTCTCGGATACTTCGAAACTCGTTCTTTCGTGCGTACGAAGTAAAACAGCAGACGAATTTTAAGTAGAAACTTCCCTATAAGCTCTAATATTTATTATCCTCTTACTTGACTTTAACCTTCCGAAAGCAGCTCTAATAGCAAAAAACCTTACTTTTAGGCTAAGACGAAATAGCTTATTACCTTAGCGGAAATTATCGGAATTCGACTCGTAATCCTTATACCCCGGTATAATTTATCCCCCTTAGCAGAATCGACCTCCCTCTACTAGAACTTTTAATTTAATACTTTCTATATCTACTTAACGAAGATATCTAACTCTCCTTAATCTTTCGGCTTCTTTAGAATTTGATTTCGACTTTCGCTTCTTTTATAACTTTTAAGTGTTCTATCACTTTCGCTTAGCCTCGCTTACCTAATGCTATGCCTCCTAAGAAGGCTTAGCTAGCTCCTACGGCTTCACCGGAATACTCTCGCAGCCCTTCCGATTCTGTACTTATTATAGAATTACTTTAATCGATTGAAGACTATTAATTATAGATAGAATCGACTACTTAGGAGCTTTCTATTAGTATTAGTCGTATCGAACAGATATTTACCGAGTTTTTACGTACTTAGGCATAATCGATGAACTCTAGACCTTCGGTAAACCTTAGACATTCGGTAAACTCGGTATTATAATTACTAATAGAACTTACCCTTAAACGCTCTTTAATTAATAATTTATAGACCTCCGGTAAATCGCAACTAACTAAAAGTATCGATAATCTTGATATAAGGATTAATCCGTCTTTTAGCTAATAGTATGCTTCTATTTAGGACTGACTAGAAGTTAATTTAGACTAATACCCGATTACGCATGCCTATAAAGCGCTAGTCTAGAGCTCTACTTCTAGCTTTATAAGAGGTTACTTAGAACTGTGACGACTGGTCAGGTTTGGAGGTCTCTCCCTATTGGTAGAAACACTTACTGCTAAGCGAGATTATACGAGTAGAGTTTAGGGGCCCCTTTTCATATATATACTTCTATTCTCTCTCTACTTCTTCACTCCTTAGTTATAGATTCTCAAGTGATTCTTACTACTTCATATTCATAGTAATATAAGGTCTTATTACTCAGGTAGTTTTAAGACCTTTCTAGAGTAAGCGTTATATTATCTATAACTCTTTTACTTACGTCTAGGAAGATAGTAAATATCTACTTATATTATACCTCTATACCTAGAGCTACTAAACGCAGGAGACTACGCTATATAGAGAAGGCTTATACTAAGTATAAACTTGAAGAATAGTACTTAAACCGAAGTAACTTAAGTCCGATAAATCAACTACTAGTTCTCCGACTCCCTCTACCTCCTATTCTTCGGCGACTCGTAATACTCGCTATAACCTATCTCTCTCTATAGTAGAGAGTACTCGCGATAACGCCTCGTCTGAGTTAAGCTCCCTAACTCCTATTATAATTAACGAACTTACTAAGTCGCTAAACCTCCCTAATAATACCCCTATATTAATAGTAACTATAAGTAACTTATAGGAAGACCGCGCTTACTAGCTATAAGAGGCAGAAAGGAAGCTCGCGGAGGAGAGATAATTAAACGCTAACTTATCTGCAGAACTACGCTAGTTACGGGACGAGTTCCTAGAACTACGCTAGTTAACTACTTAGCGCTCTGCTAAGTCTATATCGTTTAATAACGTTTAATCGCGTATAATACTACTACTATTAATTAAAGAAGATAACGTTACTCCTACGCTTAATAATCGTTATCGAGAATAATTGTAATGGGTCTGTGCGCCTAGTGCCTCCCACTCCTGTATTTCAGAATTGGAGAGGAAGGAAGAACCTTCTCTCTTTAGTAATTAGTTTCTATATTAACTAGATTATTACTAGCGAACCTCTAGCGACTATTCTACTATTCTATTATACCTATTTACTTTAGCGTACTAAGTGATTATTATATTCTAATTACTTTTACTTAACATTAGCCTAAATAGTTATAATAGCTTAAAGCGGAGAATCTTCTACTATGTTAACCCGACTTATACTCTAAGACAACTCTATTAGGGCCTAGATAATACCCGGCGATATACTAGTAGATAACCTTTTAGTTCTATAAGAGAAACTCCGATCGCTAAAGAAAAAGAACGATATCATAAATAACATTATAGTTAAGTACAAACGAATATTCAGCGAAAACATTACTTAATACCCTCCGGAAGCTACTATAAGAGCACGACTCTACTAAGCTTATATATCCGAAGACCTTACCCTAAGCATAGAGAGAGATACTAGTCGATTAGTAGCTCCTAAAGAATCGCTAATTCCTCGCCGGGATAAAAGTAAATATATGATTCTACCGGAATACGAGGGCAGGAGCTAAAGAGAGCTTACTAAGTACTTGCAGGCTTATAACCGAGTCTTCGATTACGATACTAAAGGGTACTTAACTGATCTCGTTAAGATTAAATAGGTAGTAATACTACTTCGTAAGGAACCGGTGAACGCTTAGGAAAGGTTCAGGAAGTATACCCTAGATACCCTTTATAAGATAACCTAGGAAAGTTATAAAGAGTTCCTAGCGAATCTCTAGCTACTCCTTATCTCACGAAAGGTAGCTAACTTATAGGCCCACGAGAACGCTCGCTAAAAGCTAGGTTAACTAATTAGGGAGTTCGTAAATTACCTTAAAGAAAAAGAGGAACAACTCGAACCTTTTACTAAGCGCTAATTACGAGATATCTTATTTAATAAGATCTGCCCGGAGATTCGCTAGAAAATCGTTAAGAATAGCTAAGCTAATAGACTTCAGACCCGAGACTAAGTTATTTCTGCTATTACTCTTTAAGAGACTTATACCCTATCTAGAGGTACTAATAGTAATAAAAGATAGAGGGAACCTAAAGAGTAGAAATATAAGGAGTTAAACGCGAAGAAGGACGACTCGTATAAGCACTAGCGAAGAACTAACGATCGACGAGATAAGAGCTAATAAAGATAAGAAGGGAGGAAAGATCTAAATAGTATCCCTATTAAGGATCGGCCGATAAGACGGGATATCTTTAAGGTTTAGTACTACTCTTATAACGAATATAGATATATCTCTCCGAACTGTCTAAAATTAAATACCGGTAATACTAAAGATAAACGCTAAGGAAAGCTATAACTCGTAGTATCTTCTACGTCCGGACTAGGTTTACCGGATAATAAGATAGAAATCTAAATAAAGATTCTATCCTAGGGTAAGTAGAAATCGATAACTGCCCTTATTAATAGTAGAATAGAAGATAACTTTATATTAAGACTAGTTACTAAAGAATACGAGCTTGAACTTATTAGCGAAGGACTAAGGACTTTCTAGATACTTTCATAGAATAAAGGTATTATCTTCGGTACTATAATCGCCTAGGTAGAGATAGCTGATTCGATTAGACAGACTAGAGTCGATACTCTTCAGCTAAGAGTTATCGATATGCTAGGTATAGACCTGATATTAGAGTAGCTATAGTTAGAGGATATAGATCCTTAGATAAGCTTTAAGAATAAGTAGTAGAGGTTCTCTTATAATTTGAAGGACTCTAATAACTTTAATATTATAGCACCTCGAGCTTTTACGACTCTTATTAACGAACAGAAATCTCCTATATACGCTATAATACCTAACTTATATATAATACGCTAGATAAATACCGGCGATACGCCTACTATTCCCTCTATATATAGTAACCTTAAGGACGTGTTCTCTGAGGAGAAAGGAAGCGAGCTACCCCTATTAGAGGGCTATTAATACGCTATCGAGTTAGAACTAGGATTAAAAACACCTTATTCTCTAATTTATAACCTCTCCGAGAAGGAACTAGAGGTTCTCCGGGAATACCTCGACTTATTAAAGGCGAAAGGTTAGATAAGGAAGAGTAAGAGTCTTATAGGTATACTTATTCTTTTTATACCTAAGAAAGATAATAGCTTTCGATTATATATCGATTACCGGGCTCTAAATAAAATTACGATTAAGGATTAGTACCCTTTGCTATTAATTAGCGAAACGCTAGATAAGCTCCGGGATACTAGAGTATTTATTAAACTAGACTTATAAAACGCTTACTACTATGTCCGAATTCGCTAGAGTAATAAATAGAAGACTGCATTTCGTACTTAATATGGGTATTATAAGTATTAAGTTATACTATTTGGACTATTAAACGTACTAGCGACCTTCTAGGTATTTATTAATAATACGCTAGCGGGCCTCGTCGATATTACTTATATTATATATCTTAATAATATCCTAATCTATTCTGCCGACCTCTTATAATATGAATAATATGTCCGCTAAGTACTCGAGAGACTTCGATATATAAACCTCTTTATTAAGTTATTAAAGTGCTCCTTTAATACTAAAAGTATAGAGTTTCTAGGATATATTATCTCCTTAGCTAGCGTTTTAATAGATATGAGCCGGATAGATACTATTAGGGAATAGCTAGAGCCTAAAAGTATTAGAGACGTATAAGTCTTTATTAGTTTTATAAACTTCTACTAGCGATTTATCATAAGATTCTTAGTGATTACTTGACCTCTAATAAGTTTAATAGGTAGTAAGAAGAAAAGGCAACCTGCTCCTGCTTTTAGATAGAGTACTATAGAAAGGGAGGCTTTTAACGCGTTGAACGATATGTTTACTATAGTACCTTTTCTTATATACTTCGATCTACTGAAGCTAAGAAAGCTAGAGACTAACGCTTCTAAGTTTATTATTACGGGAATTCTCTTCTAGCTTAGAGAGTAGCCGGCGAAAGAAGGGGAAAAGGCCGTCTAGTACCTTATCGCGTTCTTTAGTAAAAAGCTAGAACTTGCCGAGTTGAATTATAAAGTATATAACTAAGAACTCCTTATAATTATTAAGTGTTTTATATACTAGAGGTATTACCTTAAAGGTAGTATAGCCTTAGTTAAGGTATTAATAGACTATAGTAACTTCTATTACTTTATAACTACGACGGTATTAAGCTGGCGATAAGCCAGATAGGCTCTGGAGCTATCTAAGTATAACTTTATATTAAGTTATAGATAAGGGAAAAATAATCCTACTAATAGACTATCGAGAAGGCTTAACTATAAGCCGGCGAAAGATAAGGAAAATATTATACTCTCTACTTTATAAAATAAGCTGCGAAGTATAATTAAAGATAAGTTAATCTGCGTACCTAGTAAAGCTAGTGATACGATAGAGAGTAACCGGTATCCGAATGATAGTATATCGTGCTAGTTAACTTAGATTCTATAACCTACTGATAATACTTCTTTAAAAGGAGTATCGATCGAGGCTATAGATACGACCTTTACGCCTAACTAGCGATATATGCTTATAAAGCTTGATAGTTTATAGAACTTATTTAGAGGTCTAGACACCCTCTTAAGAAGCGCTAGTGAGGAGCCGGGCGCTAGCTAGTATAGCTATAGATATACTATGCTATAGTTTTTTATAGCGAGAATTATAAGAACCGAAATAGTAAACCCTGAATCGAACTCACTTCTCTTAACGCTTATAAAGCTATAGAAAAGGGACGCTTTTACTATTAAGAAGTTAGCTAGATTATAGAAAACCGGGGATGCAGATTAGAGTATCGATAGCGAAGGACTACTTAGATACTAGCGAAAGGCTTATGTTCCGCTAGATAAAGCTATCTATACTAAAATTATGAAGATATACTATAATAATCTAATTATAGGCTATTTTAGTTAAGATAAGACGCTAAAGCTTATCTAGCGAAAGTACTATTAGTAGAAGATAAAGCTAAATATTAAAGAATACGTTAAAAGTTATGATATTTATTAAAGGATAAAAGTAAGAAGAATAAAGATAGCTAGCGAGATGTAAGCGCCTAGCTAGCTAAGTAAGCCGTTTGAGTCTATAACTATAGACTTTATTACAGATCTGCTACCTTATAAAGGGAGCTCTATAGGAAGAATCTCTGATAGTTTACTAGTAATTATCAATAGATATACTAAAGATATAAAGTATATTCCTTACTTAAAGATAATTAATACGCTAAGCTTAGCTTAGCTATTTATCGACTATTAGTTTAAGGACTACGGATTACCTACGGTTATTATTACTAATAGAGGTTCTGTTTTCACTTCCAAGTTCTAGTAAGAGGTATGCTTCTACCTCCGAATAATAAGAGGTCTTTCGACGGCGTTTCACTTATAAACTGATAGGTAAACGGAACGATAAAACTAAGCTATAGAAGTATAGCTACGGTATTTCGTATACTATCTTTAAGACGATTAGGTAGACCTATTACCTATAGCGAAATTCGCGTATATAAATAAATATTATAAAGCTATTAGAATAACTCAAAATAAGGCTAGGTATAGAATTACACTAGATAATCGCTAGAGTATCGAGGATAATCCTATAAGAGGGGAGATACCTACTGCTAAAGAAAGAGCAGAAGAAGTAGTTAAGAAACGCTAAGAGCTAGAGAATAGCTAGCGAAGAACTAAAGAAACCTAAGCGAAATAGTATAATAAGAACTATCGACTAGTTAAATTCAAAGTAGATTAATAAGTCCTACTCTTAGTAAAGAATATCAAAACTATTCAATCGAGCAAGAAGCTAGACTACTAATTTCTAGAGCTATTTAAGATTAGCGAAAGAATTAGAAAGCAGGCATATCGATTGGATTTACTTACTAAGTATAGTCGGCTATATGATATCTTCTATATCTTACTATTAGAACTATACTAGTAAAGGCCCGGCGAGTCGTCGGAGGTTATCTAACTTGACCTTATCGACGGCGAAGAATCATAGGAGGTCGATTCCTTACTAGACTAGCGAGTAGTTAGGAGGAGAGAATAATTCCTAGTAAAATAGAAGGGGTTTACTTCCGCTTATAATTCTTAGGAGCTAAAAGAAAACCTCTAGGGACTCTAGAAAGAAATCAAAGCTTTAAAAAATTAAAACGCTATAGAAAGACTAGCGAAACGCCAGCGAAAGTGAAATAATACTTATAAAAAGATATATACCTTTCTGTTTTTTCCTATAGGGTTTTATAGTTTTAAAGGTATATTAGAGATTATAAATCTAATAGAGGTCTAAGGAGAAAAAGAGGTTTTATTATCTATATAGATCGCTAGTAAACTAGCTCTCGCTAGATAAACTCCGATATATCGCTAAAGAAAGTTTACTTAGTAACCTCCTAATTAGTAGTATCCATATCCCTATCCGGGACTTCCTTTCTATTAACCTCTAGCTACGTATCTAGTGAAGCTACCTATAGAAAGAATCTAGTATGAATAGTATAGAAGTCCTTCGCTGAAGATTAGTAGGGAACTCGCTAGAGAGATTGATTTATACTATACAGAGACTACGAATTTCCTCTAGAAGAGTAGTATTTATAATATCGATAGTAGCAGTGACTTTAGCTATAGAGCGCAGTGTATACCTAGATACCTTAGCGATTGCCGACGTAATACTAGAGGATAGCTCGGCATTAGAATCAATAACTAGCTTCTAAGGAGATTTAATAGCTATAGTATTACTAACTTTAGAAGTATAATTAGCCCGCTTCTTCTCTATATTAAAGCGTGCTTAGGTAATCTTTAATACTTCTCCGGAACTCTCGCCTATTACTACTTTTAAAGCTACGTCTTATAGTTAGCTGAGAATACCTATCAGGATAGCTAGAACCTCGTCGGCTATTAGCTAAGTATTCGCTAGAGAGAGGAAATTTATACTTATATCCTCGTAAGATTTACCT
The DNA here is from genome assembly GCA_900074885.1 of Rhynchosporium graminicola. NCBI lineage: Eukaryota > Fungi > Ascomycota > Leotiomycetes > Helotiales > Ploettnerulaceae > Rhynchosporium > Rhynchosporium graminicola. The sequence goes on from FJUW01000058.1 coordinate 27,932, forward strand.
TTCTTAATATAGTCTATATACTTACTAGCAATAGAGTTAGGAGCTAAAGTGCACTTTAACTCAGGGAATAGAGTATACTTACCGGCGTATTGCAAGTAAGTCTCCGGACGCGGTATCTCCTTGTTCACCTTAGCACGAGCCTTCGACTTTATCTGCGTATTCTTTCGACTAGTATAGAGGGTCTTATTGTAATAGGCAGAAGGGCTACTATCTTAGCTCGGCTCGCCTTTAGTATCCTCGTTATTATCTTCCGCTCGCTAGCGCTTAGTCGATAACCCGCTAGCGACTGCGGTTTTTCCCTTATTAATAGGGGTGAAAGTATTACTAGAAGGAAGAGTATCTTTAAGCGAACTACTAGCGGCGCGCTTACGAAGGTTCTTAGGAGCTAAAAGGTTAAGTTAGTATTACCTAATACCTTATATTTATGACTTACGTATAGTTATTATTATTATCGTTAGTTATTTAAGAAGGAAGAGAAGAGAGAAGGTTAAGAGTTATATAGAGGAGTTACTTAGCGCTATGCCCCGCATTCTAGCTTTACTAATAATAAAGAAGAATCAGAATAAAGGTAAATCCTGAAAGGAATGCCTCGCCGGCGCCTCGCTGAAGTATCACCGGCTAGGGCATTTTAACGCCTTCACTTCTAGGATAGAAGTATTTAAGAGAGGAGATATTATAATAAGTCTATGCGCCTAGTGCCTCCTACTCCTGTATTTCAGAATTAGAGAGGAAGGAAGAACCTTCTCTCCTTAGTAATTAGTTTCTATATCAACTAGATCATTACCAGTGAACCTCTAGCGACTGTTCTATTATTCTATTATACCTATTTACCTCAGCGTACTAAGTGATCATTACAATAATCTACCGGAGGAATATTATTAATATTATACGCTACGCGTATAGAGAAGATACCGAACCTTCTAAATAAGCTCTCTAATAGAATCAACTACTCTCTAAAACTCTAGGAAGTGCAGATACGTAACGCCCTCCGGCGCTACTCTAGCTACTTTATCGATAAAGATTACTATAAAGATTAATTACTTAACTAAACGGAAGGAATAGCTAGAACTTACCTAGAACTCTTATTCTTAGAACTAGAATATAATAAAGAAGGCAGTATAATCGATTTACTTAATATGATTACTTAACTCGTCTCTTTCTTATCTAATCTATACGACTAATAAACTGCAAGAGCTAGCTATTTCGCGCTAAAGATAGATTATAAGTAGACCTTCTAGATGTTTTACTACGAGTTTCGTACGCTAGCTCGTAAAGCTAGAGTAAATGATTAATCGACTCTGAAAATAGACTTATAGGAGAAGCTACCTATATAGCTATAGAAATAGCTCTTCTAATAGTACTAAATATTAAGGACACTAGAAGAATACGTTAAGGCTATATAAGCTAAAGACTAAGGTTAATTTATTGAAAAGACTTATTATTCCGAGTCTTCGGCTAAGGCTAGCGCGACTCGGGAACGCCCTATAAATACCTCCTCCTAGCGCTATAGTACTAACTCCTTTTCTTATCTGCAAATTAGTCTTCTTACGCCCGAGAACACTAGTACGACTAGTAAATAAGTATTATACTCTATACGAAATAACACGCCTCGTGTATAATCGCCGGCGAATACTCCTCGTTACTTTACGCTTACCTCATATCTACGCTTATCGTTAGCTCGACTTAATACTCCGTATCGAATTAATATAATTAACGCTAATAACGACGTTTATAGCGAGTTAGAAGATAATAATAATAAAGAGACGTATAACGACGCCTAAGAGTATATTAAACCGCTAGTAAAAGACTACGCCTAGGGAAAGACTCTTTCCTAGGTAGTATACGAGATATACGATATCTTAACCTTACGAAGCTTCTTAGTAGTTAATCGTTTACTACACGTGCTACTCTTACTAAGAATAGACTCTTGTATAAGCTACCAGCACTTCTCGATTCTGGAGCTAATAGATACTATTTTATTAATCGTTCTTTTCTTAAATCTCTTTCTTTCTTCTTAAAACCTTTAATTCACCTTCTACTAAACGTAATTCCTATTAAAGGCTTTAATAGCGTTAATAGTAGTACTATTAGTCACTATACGATACTTAATTTAATAGTAGATCGTCGCGTTTAAGTATTTACCCCCTTTCTTATCACTACTCTCGGAAACTACAGTATTATACTCGGAAGGACTTAGCTTTCGGAATATCAAGTACTCTTAGATACCTCTAAACGACAGATCATTTAGCTACTATATACTCCTCCTAGTAACGTTTATAGCTCTCCGATCGAGATTAAGGACTTATATAAACACCGTATCTACTAGCGCTACTAACACGATGCTAACGAACGAAACGAACGCCTTAATCAGTTCTGGGAAGCGTACGAAGAATAGCGAAGCGTAGCTAACTCTCTTATTAATATTCGAGCTGTTATTAACTCTATCTCTATTATTAAACGACTATTACTAGCTCGGAAGCGCACTTCTAAGGAGACTTATAGCTATAAAAACATTTAAAACTCTCCCCTAGAGAGTATTCCATAAGCAACTAACCCTCTATTACTACTACCGATTAGTTAGGACTATTTCTCCGGCGTTTATACTACTTATTATAGACACGACGAGCCTAAGTGTTTATTACCTGAAGAATAAGAATAGAGTAGTAAAGAGAAGTCTTTATACTCTAGAGAAGCTATCGATATACGGCCGAAGTGCGTACGATTCAGTGATATTATTATCTATATCCCGCGTGAATCTCTACTTTAACTCTAATTAGAAGTCTCTACGTTAAAGACCTACGTATAAGACTACGCCCGTGTAATTCATACTATAGACTAATAGTTACTCGGAATACCGTCTCGCGACTTAATAGAAGCTACTTAAAGTATAAAAATAGCTACTATAATATTTCGGAAGCGATAAAGATCACCTCGTATGCTTAGACCTCTTCTAGAGCCTCTTACGCTAGAGATTTATACGATTAGCAGCCTAGCTTTCTATCTCTTATATAAACGCTAGAAGTCTTCTAATAATAAGATCTTCTCTACTACCCTTTACGAGATAGATAAGCTTCTTAATAATCGAATCGCAGTTTAGTAACGTAATACTACTATTATATCTTTAACTATTGACTTTACAGAACGTCGTAAAACTGCTTAATAATTTACTATTAGCTTAAGCGAATTAGATTCAGAACTATAGATCCCTCACGAGTATAGCTAGTAAGTATACGTCTTTTCTAAGGAAGCTAGCGATATTCTCCCTCCTTATCGCTCATGCGATTACCGAATTAAGCTTAAGGAAGGGGCTAAGAAGAACCTTAAATACTCCCCCTTATATAAGATATTAGCTAAAGAACTTAAAGTCGTTAAGGCGTATATTACTAATAACTTAGCTAAAGGTTTTATCGAACTTTCTTAAGTACTATACGCTATACTTATTCTTTTCGTTAAGAAAGCTAATAGAAGTCTAAGATTCTATATCGACTTTCGCGCACTTAATAACCTCACGAGGAAGGATTAATATCTACTGCTATTAATTAATAAAACGCTAGCTAGAATCTCTACTGCTAAGATATTTACTAAACTAGATATTCGCTAAGCGTTCTACCGAATTCGAATGGATCTAGCCTCTGAAGAGTATACGACCTTCCGGACTTATTATAGTGTATATAAGTATAAGGTACTCCCTTTCGGTCTGACTAACGGCC
>FJUW01000058.1:34600-241284 GCA_900074885.1 Rhynchosporium graminicola
CTCTCTCTCGTAGAATAGATAAATTAGATAACTAGAATAACGCTAAAAGAACCTAGCGTTTATAGTAGCTACTACGCGAAGACTAAATCGATCTAGTACTACTTATAAGTAACCTCCGGAATAGCTCCGACTCTATAGATAACTTTAAGCTTATTAATACCTTAGAAGTCGCTGACTTATCGCTAGTCTTTTCTATAGTATAGTAAGTACTTAACGCTAATCGTATTACGCTATTACTTTAAGCCCTACGGAAATAAGCTCTCTCTGCTACTCCTAGAAAACTAACTATAGAAAAAGATCTTCTACTCTATAAAGGAAGACTAATCGTACTTAACGTCTTATACTTTCGCACGCTACTTATACGCGAAGTACACGACTAATTAGAAACTGCCTATCTAAGTGTAAAGAAGACCTTATAACTATTAGTATTATAATATTAGTAGTACGGAATCGCTTTAACTATTAACTAGTACTACTATAACTATTATACTTACTGACGAATTCAAGTGCTGCGTAATAAGAAACCGGGCCTCCTCTAACCTCTGCTTATACTATCACGTCTATAGGAGTATATTATAATCGATTACTATAGCTTTAACCGCGATAAACACGGCTACGATAACGTTCTCGTATTTATTAACTATTTTAGTAAATAAGTAATTAGTATTCTATGCCGAAAGACTTCTAATACGCGCGACTTTATAAAGCTTTACTTATATTACGTATACCGCTATTTCGGAGCTCTATTGATAATTACCTCTAATAGAGGGCCTTAATTCGTTTCTTATTTTTAGACTATAGTTATTATAATTCTCGGTACTAAAAGATAGCTTTCTATAGTAGACTACTTATAAATAGATAGCTAAATAGAGATCTATAACTAATATCTCTAACGCAGATTACGACTTTTTATCTCTTACTATTAAGATGACTAGTCGGAATTCTTACCTATTATAGATTACGCTTAGATAACTCTCCCTTACGAATCCCTTAGAGGTCTCTTACCCTTTGAAGTTATTTATAGATATATACCCCGTATTAATTAGAATTAGAAAGACTTACTTAACTCTACTACGCTTACTAATAAGTTAAATACTTAGTAAGCTCTAGATTATGCTAATCGCTTACGCGACGCTTAAACTACTGCTTAATCTAGCCTCTAACGTATATAAGCTAAGATATCCTAATCCTATAATCGCTTACGCTGTGAAGTCGACTTTATTATAGACGACCTTATCTAGCTAGATATACGCTACTTTATAAGTACTCGACCTAGTAAAAAACTCGACTTCCTAACTAATAGACCTTTCTATGTAATTGAAAAGGTTAGAAGCTCTTATTATCTAGAGCTCCCTGCTAGTATAAAAGTATATAATGTATTCCCTGCTGCTAAGCTACGGAAGTATCTAAACGACCCTTTACTAAGATAAACCTTACTGCTGCTACTACTTATTAATATTACTAGTAACGATAAATAGGAGATCGAAGATATACTTGCGTGCCGTAAGTAGCGCAATAGCTTCTTATACCGAGTTTCCTAGTTAAATCAAGACGTCGATCTTATATAGTATAACGCTATAGACGTTAAATACGCTCCTGCTAAGCTATAATAATTCCACCTTAATAACCTAACGTAAGCTAGACCTCCTGCTAGACTACCTAATTAGCTAAAAGCTTTCTACGATAGAATTAATAATTACGACTATCTTAATAGTAATAAGGAGATAGACTAACGCTCGAGGGCGAGCTTTTTTCGGAGGGGGGAGTAGTATAACGACTAGTCAGGTTTAGAGGTCTCTCCCTATTAGTAGAAACACTTACTGCTAAGCGAGATTACACGAGTAGAGTTTAGGGGCCCCTTTTCATATATATACTTCTATTCTCTCTCTACTTCTTCACTCCTTAGTTATAGATTCTTAAGTGATTCTTACTACTTCATATTCATAGTAATATGAGGTCTTATTACTCAGGTAGTTTTGAGACCTTTCTAGAGCAAGCGTCACAAGAACTATAGTATCTCTCGGAAATTATGCCTTTCTCCTCTACTAAAGAGATAATTTTAGTACTCGCTTCTTACTACCTTTCCGGACTCGAAACGGAGTAATATCAGACTGAATTTCATGAGCTTTTAATGAAAAAGGAGTCCTTTTTATAATTCTGTATAAAGTTCCAAAGCTCGGTAATTCTCGGAGGTATAGCTGAATCAGAGTAGTACTTTTACCTCTAGCCGAAGCTTACTATATAGCTACGTATAGCTGCCGCTTCAATTAAGTACTCTTAGAAGACTGATTATTCAGCTATAGTCTCTTCTCTTACGGCACTCGATTTAGAACTCTCTCGACTACTTTTAATACCTTAAGCTACTCTAGCTCTACCGATAGTTAGTACGTCTTCTGAGCCCTTAATACCTATCGAGGAAGTATAGTATTACTACTATAAGAAGTATAGTTACTATAAGGGCGATTATCCGATATTAAAGACGAAGAAGGAGTGATTTGCGTCTTACGCTTTAGATTAATAATTACTTAGATTTTATTTAGAATTCGACTTGATTTAACTATCTTTTCTTTCGTTTTTTATTTACCTTTAAAGGCTCGAGGGCGAGCCTTTATCTTAGAAGGGGGTAATATAATAGCGCATAGTATACGTAGCAGATACGGGCCAGTATCGGTGCCTTAGGCATACCCTCCTTATATATATAGAAGGTGCAGACTCCTTCAGAGCTCTATATCTTTCTGTTTCCTTCGTACCAGACTATATAAGATCGCTCTTAGCCTCCCTACTTATTTATTCTTGCTTGTATACCGCCTTGAGTCTTGTGTCGTTACAGCTATTCCTTATGAGTAGGAAATTCTATTAATCGCTATATAGCCTCCGGGGCACTTATATACTGTACCTATATATAACACTCGACTTTGTTAGCCTAATTCTTAAATCCTAAAGTAGTATAGTCTGTACTCTTATATATATATTTATAAATATACTTTATAGCTTAAATAGACTCGTATACTTTTATATTCAGATAATAGCGGTACTAGTTAAGTAGATATAAGGAGTATAGTATTACTTAACAGTTATCTATTATTACCTTACGACTATCCTTACAGACCGAATAAGCTAGTTAATCTTCCTATTAGTAATATTCTGGATACTCGTTCTTATTAACTTAAGTCGCGGTTATAAAGAGCTTAGGGAACCGTTTCGAACAGGCTAACGGGCTACTTAGGTACTTATAAGTTATATACGAGCTATTTAGGTAATCTAGACTATAAGGGCTATGAAGTATATTATCGAGAACTAACTAGCGTAACTAGCTCATAGGATCTACTACTTTATCCGGGAGCTCTATAGATATAATCTTATCTACTTATTATAGTATAATATACTCTATAGTAAGCTATAAAAAGAGTAATAAGTAAAGATATAGAAGGCCCCGTTTCTAGTATTCGATTATATATACGTAAGCTATATACTCGCTAAATAAGCCGCCCTTAAGCTTCTTAATTAACTCTTTAACTTTTAGCCGGAATACGCGTATAATAATATCTAGATAGTCTGTTACTTATTAATAAAGTTTATTATATTCGCGGACGATTTCGGGCTATCGCAAGTTAATTATTATAGTAATAAATAAGGTAAGGCGCCCGAAATAACAAACGATAGCTATCGAGTCTTAGAATAACTATTATATAAAACGATCGCTACTTATAAAAGAAGAAGGGAAGATATATAAGTAGCTAATATTATCCGAATTGAGATTAGTCACTAATAATCAGTTTATAATCCCCTAATATAGCTTAGTATAGATATTCTTCTAGTAGTTCCGGATCTAGTCTAAGCGAGTCGTCTCGTAAGTAATAAAAGTATTAATAATATATTACTAAAATAAATAGCTAATATAGAAGAGTACGGAAAGTTCTGCGGTCCGCTAGTATAACTAGTATCTATAGTATAGCTATTAATTAAGCTATAGAGCGTTACGTACCTAATAATAGTCTATTAACTATAAAGACTAATATTAGCCTTACTTCTCTTATAGAAATAATAATAGATAGCTTAATAGTATATACGCTACGTTTATAACTAGTATATAATATAGTATAGTTATACAGCCCTTATCACAGATAGGTTCACGGATTATAAGAATAATATCTTGTTTACTAGTATTATTATACTTATCGGAGATAATTCTAGTTATCTTATTGATAACAGGTAAGTTCTCTCGGCAATAATCTATACTAGTCTAGACTACTAAGCGTATTTATAAGCTAATAATTATCCGGAAAAGGCTATCTTAGGTTTATAATTACTCTTATATAGTCTTATATACTTAAATAAAAGAGTTAACTTCTGTAATTATCTAGTATAAGTCGCTAAGGATCGTACGGTCTAGTTACAGGCTCTATTATTAGCGAATCGTCATAGTATAAGCGGGATCGAAGAAGAATAGCTATATAAATACTAGTATTTCGTTTATAGTAAGGTCTAATAAGCCTTAGAAATAATAGAGGTTCCCATAAACTATATACGTTCGAATTCCACGGGATATATTAATACAGTTATCCCCTTTAGTACTAATAGATATGAAAGATAGAGCGGAGTTATACGCTTATATATTCGTCTAAAACTCTATACTTCGTAAGTTATTATAATCTAATAGGTAAAATAACGTATCCGGGGGCCTCTATAAATTTAGTAATATATAATCTCCTTTCTTATAATAGAGCTTAAACTAGCTACTTATAATAGCCTCGCCGATCTAGTGTAGAGTAATATACTCTATATAAGTATGAATTATCTCCCTAACGTTTAGCGGCTTATTAGGTCGATATACGGACCGCTATCTAGCAGGAATAGGCGCAGCAGAAGCTAGTAGAGGGGCCCTACAGGGCGTTAGAGGCCGTATAACTAGTATAGGCGCTCGAGGAGGTATTAGAAGTACTAGGGCCTGTACGAGGGCCGTAGTAAAAGGATCGGACGTATCGAGCTATAATAGCGGAGGTATTAGTAGTAGAGGAGTAGGAATTAAAGCTATACTAACTATAGATAGGTATAATAATTATAATAATAATTATAAGAGTAAAAGTAATACTAGTGTAATATCCGTATTAATCTAAGCACGCGTCCGCTAGTAGCGTTTAATAAGGCGTATATTAGCTATAAGAGTAGTAATAGAACTACTATAGGTTTATCGAGGTGCATTCGTATCTAATTCGCCGAGAAGTTATCGTATAGTACTAGCAGCACCTAGATTAGCTTGCAGGAGAGTTAGCTTCTAGTCCCGTAAGAGGCTATTATAAGTATACTCTATACTAATAATACGTCTTATATCGTCTACTAAGATAATTCTAGGGAAAGTCGCCCGCAAGCCGAACTAGTCGATAATAACTATAATACTATAGCGGGGAAGATTCTATAAGAAATATTAATTATAAGTTATTAAAAAGGTATATAAAGACACGATAAGCGGTTTACGGACAGGAGTTTAGTATTCCTAGCTATACACGCCCGTAACAGACCCGTAACTAATCAGCGTATAAGTTTTTTTAAAGGACTAATCAATAGGTGAGTTTTTCTTCCTATCTCTAATCTATAAAACACTTAATATAAGATAGATGACTTTATGAGAGTGTAACAGGTCCTCACTCGCCGGAAGACGAATCGCCCAGCCTCGAATCTACACTTGCATCTTGTGAGCGAGGGGCAATAAACATCGATCTACGATAGATTAGCCATGACTAGCACAACTACTTTCAAGCACTTATAAGAATCTGATGAGCTCACGAAGTCCCGATCCAGAACAGTATCAGCAGGTTTCGCGTAATTCTTTGACTGCCATACCTCGATGCGGGTTAGCGTTGCTTTTGTTTCCTACTAGCAGCTTGCCTCGTGTAAGGTTCTTTACAAGTATGATTTCTATGGCCAATAAACTTTTGAATTCAGATACTCTGCCTAGGTAGTCCTTGAGGTAGTCAGGTTTCTCTTATTAGGCAAGCGATGGCTTCATCTGAAAGTCCCTCGAGACCTAGTTGTGAATGACAAGTCAAGATGACGAAACATTCAGACAGTTGACAAATGATATCTCCGAACCGTCTTGTCACAGGAAGAACAAAGTCACAGTGCCATTATTGATTTACTGCAAGTCTTTAACAGAATTGTACTCCTTTTAGATACCATCCCCGTAAGTATAAATAAACACAACCTCACCCATATCTACAGCCCCTTCCAAAGTACAACTCTATCTCCTCTTTCTCACAACACACATCCCGATCCCCAGCACCCTACACAATACAACAAAGAAATCCAAGATGTGCACCAAGAGAACAAGAAAATGGAAGCGTTGCGGCTGTGTGAAGAAATTAAAATCTAGGTACTGTAATCGTAGACCTTGCGGAGGCACGATATACTTGCGTGAAGACGAGAAGGGTTTCTGTGACCCGTGTCAGAAGGAAAGAGAGGAGAGAAAAGAGCGAGAGAGAGAGGAGAAAGAGAGACGGAAAAGAGAGAAAAAGCTAAAGGAAGACAGGGAGAATAGAAGATGGCATGATTCGGTAAAAGATTGGGTAGATGATACGAACAGGTATTATCGATAGGGTTCGAACGGGTGGAACGTTAGATGTGAAGGTGCGGAGTGTGGATTGGTGGAGGATGGGTAGATTTGGGATGCGTATAGCGTGACTTTACAGTGATATATCAAAATATGTCTTCGATGAAATGTTAGCATAGTGTTCTTATGTGAAATACGAGTTTACAATCAAATGCTAGATTAAGGGAATAAGCACTACCAACGGATTCAACCTGGGTATCGACAAAGAGCTTGAGGGGCCGTATCTTCAGATATGGGCAGGTTTCGAGTAGTAGCGTAGTCGATAGACAGATAGCGAGGCGAGGCAACTTTGTCTTCGGCCAAGTGAGAACCTGCTAGGTATAGTTGACTATCACAACTCGAGTTCAAAGTCAGACATATATTTCATGACTATGAATAGAGTAATATCCTCAAGTCACACAGCATTTTTTTAGTGACTTTACTCCAAGTCATATCTCATATGATAGGTTTATAGTGAGCCTGCTAGATCAAATTTCGTTTGCTATGTATAACTAAGCTAAAGGATAGACGTGACTTTATCATTTTATAATCAATTCAGAAATAAGGAGATTGTATAGTCAATTTTACTGAGTAACGAAGGTATAGTCAGATGATAGAATCAATGTATAAGCACTATAAATCATCTATCTTCCCAAAAACTGCTCTTTCAGAACCATAAAAAGCAGAACCCTTCAGAGTAAGATCTATTTTCCTCTCCACGCTCAAAATAAACTTCCAGCTCGCTCACTCTCCAACTCTCAACAAGAATCTAAACTCATCGACACATTTAAAGGGCGAGAAGCAAGATGTGCTGGGGAGTGTATGATGAATTCACGTGCGGCCATACAAGCTACTCTCATGAACGAAACTGTAGAAACCCCCGCCATTGTGGAAATTGGGTCGTCACGAACGAACCTACCTATCGGGATTGCGATGCTTGTGTGGCGAGAAAAGCGAGGGAGAAGAAAGAAAGGGAGGAGAGTGAGAAGAAAGAAAGGGAGGAGAGGGAGAAGAAAGAAAGGGAGGAGAGGGAGAAGAGAGAAAGGGAGGAAAGGGAGAGATATGCAGGGTATCTACTTGATCTTAGGTATCAATAGGGGCTGGATTTCAAGCACAAGGTAGATTGTTTGAGCGAGAGGAGTGGCGGAAACATAGGTTTGGAGTGGTGTGTGACAGTCTTTTATGATGCTAGATAGAGCGATATTGGATTGGTGATTGACCGACTTTAGGTTATTCATAAATGGATCAGACGAAATATTCGAGTCATCTTCTCCTGTGATTAGCAAAGTTACAATCATTTCTTCAAATCGTAGCATGGAAACCAAGAAGTCATCACTCGTGGTAGAGCGGGCTCTCGGAAGCATGAAGGTAAGTTCCGCAATCATAGATTCTACTCCCTTAGCCACATACAAAAAACCGTCAATCTTCCCTTCAGATTAGCTCTGAAAAGCATTCATACCCAGCGACGTACACCATACGTCAGCTAGCTTTCACACCCACACTTCATAAAGTAAGCGACAAGATGTGTCATGCGGCTGCCGAAACTAGCATAGGGATGTACCGTGTAAGCGCCGTGGTTGTAGGGGTTGGGGTACTGAGGATAAACCTGCCGATGGTGATCGTTGGGTCTGTGTGCAATTGAAGGCAGAGGCGGGGAGATAAAGGAAGAGAAAAGAGAAGGAGAAGTAAAACGAGGAGAGATCGGGTCAGGTAGAGAGCACGAGGCACAGAGTTTAAGCGAGAGGAGTAGTGGGAATGTAGTGGAATAGTCTTGGACTGGAGGGATTAAGGATAAAGTGACTGATCGAGGATTAGTGCAAATTTAATTTATGAGTCTGTATCTTTCAGTCAATGGATTTGCTCATAATGCTTGAATCACTATGGTATTACTGCTGAATCATGCTTCATGCTGTGTATCACGCCCACAAGTATAAAAGACAAGTCTTTCAAGCTCGGATATCTTATCCATCACACACACACACACACACACACAACTTTTAGCACACTTCCCAAAGCAATAACTACCAAACCGGCCTTGACAACTACACCCAACAAATAGAGCAAAGATATGCACAAATATAGTGACGAGATATGGCTGCGGCCATAAGACAACCACCAAGGACGAGCGTTGCCATAGGAGACCTAATTGCAGAAGCAACGTCAACTTGTCCTCGGAAACGAGTGACCGTTGTAGCTCATGCCGGAATAGGGGAGGTAGAACAGTGAAATCAGGACACAGAGAGGTAGAGCCCCATAGACATGGAGAGGAGAGAGAGGAGACGGACAGTGACGGAGGTAGAACGGTGAAGCCGGGACACAGAGAGAGGAAACCCGTACACAGAAATAGAGAAAAGAAAGAGAGACGCAAAGAGGAGATGGACAGTGACGAAGATCAATCAGACGGAGGAGTTAGACTCGACGGAAAGAAGCCCATAACCAAAGCCAGAAAAGAGAGAGAAAGGTCGCAGAGTGATGAAGAGAGCGACGAGAAGGAAGTAAAGAGACGGCCTAGAGAGAAAAGACAAAACATGAGAACCAGAGAAAAGAAAGAGACACGCAGAGAGAAATCGGACAGGGACGAGGAGGAGGAAGACATACCCAGAAGCAACACCAGAGCATGGGTTGAGAGATACCATCGCACAGGAAAGACAAACAAACGCAAAGACGAGACTGAGAGTGACACAGATTAGCTGGTGAGTAACTAAGGATATAAAGAGAGCAAACAGCAAAGGAAGCACAAAGAGGATTATGTAGATTAGGGACCTAAGGGTTTCTGGTCGGATAGAGGACACCAAGGAGTACCGTCAGTGAGCTTTCGGGCGTGAAGTAGTGGCGTGAGGTTTCGAGTTGGTAATGGTCCATATGGTGGATAGAGAGAGATAGGATGGGGGATAGGCGTGACTTTACTTTACACTGTAGTTATAGATACAATGGGCTTTTCGTTTAAATGTCTGAGTCAAGCCCGGGCTTAGTAATATTGACTTCTGAAGCGAGAACGAAGGGAGACTGATTCTGTGTGAACATGGTAATTTACATTGCCGTCGTAGGAAATGCGTCCAGGCACTTGTCTTCTTGATGCTGACCAGAGCATTCATCAAAAGTCCGGAATGTGTTCTGATGCAAATATTGCGAGTCAAGTTACACATGTATCTCGCAAAGCGAATATTTTCATGGTCATCTTGACACCAGCTTTGTCAAGGATAGAAAGAAGAGAAAGACCAGAATAAAACACACGAAAGCCGAGGCTCATTTATTAGAGCAGCCGGACTTCAAAATGGAGCAGCAGAAAATGGGTATCATATTGAAACAGCAACAGAACCGATACGGGAACCTGACGAGACTCATCAAGCATCATCTTTGACATGTGCATTTGTTCGTGCGTTTTTCTGTGATACTCATAGAAGAGCTATCCCTTTCACATGCAATTATCAGTCACCCTGAACATGCAACAACGCCTTGATGTCGAGTTGATTGGCAGAGCAGGTGAAACGCCCCGCCACAACTCCACTGTTATGCTGCATCAGACATGAAGAAGGCTGAAGGCATGAACATGGGACAAAACCACGGCACGTTGCGAATTAGATATACTTAGTTTAGTAAGGCCTGAATGTAAACAAAGTAGAGGCGAGAAGAGGGATCGATCTTCACACCTTAGGTATCCAACAAGCGATGGCTTATCCTCGGCAAACAAATACAGTAGAATCCAAATACTTCATCCTTGGTACACGCGGTTAAATGACCTCCCGATCCTTCGCCTTGACCTCGTGTACTTGTAAGTAACTTTGGCTTGAGTACTGTAACCATTGTTAAGCCGAATGTAGGCACAAAGTCAAACTTCCGAGGCGTGGGCTGCCCTGGGTGCTGCTGCTGATCCTGTGCATCAGCTGCGTCAGTCAATCAAAAGCACAGGCCAGCGCAACTGCCAACATACCTAGGTACCTACAAGTAAGTAAGTACCTACTGTAACATCCCAGCAGCTCTTCCATCATCCATCCCCAACCTCAACCTCAAGCTTCCCCCAACCCAACACGAGTCAACCAGCGAAATAACTATCGCAAACTCCATCTGCCGAGCTTTAACCTTTAACCTTCTTTCGTGGATGTCTTTGCAGCATTAGATACCTTCTCCTTCTCCCTCTTTCTTACATTCTTTTTCATGCTTGCCTCCATCTTGTCTCCATATCTCCGTACTCCCCGAAACTTTCTCAAACAAACAACGACGTCAAGGACCATTCGCCGCCGGACGATCTCCTCGATGAAACCTCGCACACAAGCCATATTTACGGCAGTATCTTCTTCCCTGAACATTCCATCTTATACCCTCAACTATTCGACGCAAAAGCCCCTACACCACACTCAGCTGCCATGCAGTACGTTCGGAGCATCAGCGGCTCAGTCTCGAAGACATGGAACTCAATAAATCCAGCCACTCTTAGTGGTGCTATCGATGTGATAGTGGTGGAACACGAGGATGGCACACTGGCATGTTCGCCCTTTCATGTCAGGTTCGGAAAGTTCTCTCTGCTGCGGCCATACGAAAAGAAGGTGGAGTTCAAGGTCAACGATGTCAAACAGGACTACGCTATGAAGTTGGCAGAAGGAGGAGAGGCTTTCTTCGTTTTCGAGACAAGCGACAATATTCCAGAAGCTATGCAGACCTCGCCGTTAGTGTCTCCAGCTTCGAGTCCGCCCTTGGTCGCTGAGGGCGCTGGTGCGGGCTTATCAGAACCGGATTTCTTGGATTTGGGCGTGCAAGAGGGAAAGTCGAGATCCGGCAGCTTGATAGTAAGGCCTGGGGTAGGAGTTCTCTCGAGTTCTGCGCCCAGGAGGCAGAGTAACTTGAGTAAGATGCCAAAGCCGCTCTGCTACACCCATGCTGACCCTGTTCAGGTAATGTGACTCCTATGTCAGGCTCCCCAGAATACACGAACGGGAGACCGGTGTCTGAGGATTGGTCAGGTATTTTGAGTGGCCGCCCTCACAGTGAAGATATTCTCCCATCATCAGCCCGCACGCACCTTACCGACTCTACGGAAAGGGAACGACAGACAAGATCGATGACCCCAAACATACCCATACTGGATGGGTCCGATAGATCTACAAGTCCGCCGCCGTTGCCTACCAGAGAAGCCATCGAACGTGCAGTTGCGCTATCAAACAGACTATCTGCATCCAATATTCCGAGTCAGGTTACTGATACTGGAGATTTGATGCTGGACATGACTGGTTACAAAAGTAGCGACGACGATGCTCTTCGAGCTGAAGTCATTGCTAGGAAAATCTTGTCGGAGGAGCTGGAAGGCAACTACGATATTGGAGCTCTTATCGGCGCTGACGAGCACGGGAATTTATGGATCTACAGCAGTGAGGAGGCGAAAGTAGCAGCCAGCCAGAGGGCAACATTGGCAGGCATACCAAGTGACGCTTTGTCTGATCCTGGATATCACAGTGACGGATCGGAAACTGAGAAAACGAACATCATTCCTGTCCATCGCAGGACAGATTCAGACGTGGGACTAGAAACTCCTCCTCACACTCCTTCAGGAGCTAGTGGTGATCCTAATCGAAACTATGCGAAAACTCTCCGCTTAACCAGCGACCAACTCAAAGCTCTCAACCTCAAGCCCGGCCCGAACCCTATGAGTTTCACAGTCAATCGGGCAACATGTCAAGCTTACATGTACCTCTGGCGACACGACGTTCCAATTGTTATTTCCGATATCGATGGGACAATCACAAAGTCAGATGCGCTAGGCCACGTGTTCAACATGATTGGTCGGGATTGGACTCACATTGGAGTGGCGAAACTGTACACCGACATTGTCAATAATGGGTACAACATCATGTACCTGACATCTCGCTCAGTTGGCTTAGCAGATACGACTAGAGCGTTTCTCAATAGCGTAAGCCAAGAAGGATACAATTTACCCCAAGGGCCAACCTTGATGAGCCCCGATCGGACAATCGCCGCCCTTAGACGAGAGCTGTATATTCGAAAACCAGAAGTCTTCAAGATGGCCTGTTTGCGAGATATCAAGAACCTGTTCGGGCCCGATCGGACACCATTCTCCGCAGGTTTCGGCAACAGACTCACCGATGCATTATCGTATCGATCTGTCAGCATACCCAGCAATCGCATCTTCACCATCAACAGTTACGCAGAGATATCACTGGATTTGCTGCATCTGAACAAACTTAGATACAGCTATGTCAACATGCGAGAAGTTGTGGATCATTACTTTCCTTCCGTCAATACGCTCGTCCAAGGTGGTGGCGAGGAGTACACAGACTTTACGTATTGGCGTGAGCCGGTATTGGATATTGATGATTTCAGTGATTCAGAAAGCGATGAGAGGGATGACCATGGGAACGAGAGCGAAGATGAAGAGGAGGAAGATGACGATGAGGATGGTAATGAAGAGATGGGCGATTCTTACATATCCAGAGACTCAATTGATGACGATAATGACGAGCACGGTCTCGATGAGAGTATCCTCTCCGGTTCAGCCGATGAAGACGAAGCCATGACCAGCAGCATGCTCCAAGCCGAAGAAGACGAAGCGGGTGTTAGCGGACGCGATGACACGGTAGAGATTCCAGTCATACCATCAAGACAGTCGGACGAGTCTCAACGAGACCTGGATGCCGAAGTCATTACAGGCATGAAAGGTCTTGGACTTGAGCGGGAGGAATCGAACGACAAGAAAGTATGATTGAGCGTGTAAAGATGGAAATCAAAAACAGCAAACGAGAGTTATGGAGTTTTGGCATGGCATGGCGTAGCGTGGCAGGAGATTGAAGGTCATGGTGACTTATACCAGCGATTTCTTGGAAAGTCTCTCTTTTTGGCGTACTCTTTTGCCTTTTGGGAGAGCAATGTATAGTAAAACACCTGTGAAATACACAGAAAGCATAGCGAGGCGCAGCGATTGTAATACGAGTAATTCCTATTCAGCGTTTCGATTCTCAGCCACTGGTCTTGCTATATGGAAGGACTGAAGACCTGAAAATATCTGCAACGCTTTGTGATACTTCAAGGCTGGTATGTTGGACTGGGTTTGATTGATTGTGCATGTGGTCTTGACCACGGCATGGCAGAGCATGAAAGCTCTCGTCTTACTAACATAGTGAAGGGATAGACACTCGAAGGGGCATTTGCCAAAAAGCCAAACTCCGACCTGACAAGAGCCACGAGCACCTTAAAAAACAAATTTGCGTCTTTTATTTTCGGATGCCAGCGGTAACTGTTGGAGGGTAGCGCGATATGTTTGATCAAGCTGCAGCAAAGGCTCATCATGAGCTTTTGAGATGAAATTAGGATGCGACAAACAAAGAAGAGAACAATTATTAAGAACAGCATGATTCCGAAGGGAGGCTGAGTCAGGTCAAGTCACTCGTTCATAAAGCCAAGCATATGGCTCGCCGCCCACAAATACATGTCACCGCCCAATCGTTCTGGATCATACAAGGGCCGGGTATTGCGGAGACCAAAATACAAAACTCCGCCGCGACATCGCCAACCAACCCACCAGCTCACTAGAATCCCCAATTTTTTCTTGTGTAATCGTTGTTTGTGTGTCATGCTCTGAGGTACTTAGGAAAGACATCCTGCAAGCTGATGATCTAGAAATGTGATGTTGCGGAACTATTGCTCGTCAGTAATTATTCAAAGCAGCAACTGGCCACCCTTGTTACCCCTTCGCTAAGCTTATTGACGTTCAGAATGCTCGGATCCGTACTCAAAAGAGGAATCAAGTAACGCTAGACTCAACTGTTCAGGAGTCAGAATTACCTCAGAATACGATGAATTCTGATGTCAGAGAGACGGATACATCTATACCTGGTGTAACAACGAAAAGTCCTTCTTCATCGTCAAGCATGACCAACAAGTCTATTTTCGAGCACCGAAAGGATCAACCAGAGCAAACACTCAAATCATCAGACTCAAATCTCAACACACATCACACAACCAGCCCTCCTGACATCGAAAATGGCGATAAGCAACCAACAGCCTCTAATCCTGCACCATGTCTCCACCCCATCCAAAGCCGCATCGACCACCCTCTCTCCCTCCCACGAGAAACAGCTTTCGTAGGAATCCTCTGCATGGCCCAACTATTCACGCAAGCCTCCCTCGGACAAGCCATCGCACCCCTCCACCTCATCGGCGCAACTTTCAACGTCGCCGACTCACCAGGTGAAATGTCCTGGTTCCCTGCGGCCTACTCTCTGACCGTCGGGACATTCATCCTCATCGCCGGCCGACTCGGCGACATCTACGGCCACAAACGCCTCTTCACCCTCGGCTGGATCTGGTACGGGATCTGGTCTCTGCTCGCCGGGTTCGCCGTCTACGTGAACCACTCACCGGTCTTCTTTGATGTCTGTAGAGGCATGCAGGGTATTGGACCGGCTTTCTTACTACCGAATGCGCTGGCTATTCTGGGCAGGACGTATGAGAGTGGCAGGAGGAAGGAGATGGTTTTCAGCATTTTTGGCGCGACGGCTCCGTCGGGGTTTATTCTCGGTGCGCTTTTTGCGAGTTTGTTTGCCGAGGTGGCGTGGTGGCCTTGGGCGTTTTGGACTATGGGGATCCTGTGTTTTGTTATGGGTGGGGCGGGGTATTATGCTATTCCTTATACACCTGCTCCTGTCTTCGAACAGCTTACTGGTGATACTAAAGAGATCAGTATGTGGAAGAGAGTCGATGGATGGGGTTGTATCACTGGTGTATCAGCTTTGGTATTGATCAACTTCGCGTGGAATCAAGGACCTGTAGTAGGTTGGGGTACGCCCTACACCTACTCTCTTCTAGTCCTAGGATTCATCTTCCTCGCTCTCTTCATATGGGTAGAAACTCGAGCTTCACATCCTCTCCTACCCATGGAAGCTCTATCGAAAGACACTGCGTTCGTACTAGGCTGCATGGCAGCAGGCTGGAGCTCTTTCGGTATCTGGGTCTTCTACAGTTGGCAATTTATTGAGGAGCTACGACATATCTCCCCTCTCCTGGCGAGTGCACAATTTATACCTTGCATGTTCTCGGGATTAGCTGCTGCGCTTACGACAGGCCATATTCTTCACCGCGTTGGTCCCTCGATCGTCATGATGGTCGCAATGACAGCATTCACAGCAGGTCTCGTCCTCATCACCACCGCACCAGTCAACCAAATATACTGGGCTCAAACATTCATCTCGATCTGCATCATGCCCTGGGGAATGGACATGAGTTTCCCTGCTGCAACCATCCTACTCAGTGATCGTATGCCTAAAGAACATCAAGGTGTAGCGGCCAGTCTAGTGAATACTGTGATTAATTACTCGGTTAGTATTGGGCTGGGTTTTGCAGGCACGATTGAGAGTCAGGTTAATAAGAGGGGGAATGAGTTGTTGAATGGTTATAGAGCCGCGTGGTATATGGGGATCGGACTGGCGGGATTGGGAATGTGTATTTCGGTGCTTTTTGGGGGAAGTCAATTGAGGGAGAGGAGGAGGGTGAAAGTAGATAAGTAGCGCTTCAGTGCTTTAGATGATTTTGATTTATGTTCAAGCATGCCTTTACCAAACACTGATATGATAGATTTCATTGATTAATAAATTTGCCTTCTTAATTTTCATCCCAGTGGTTTAAGAGAGAACCTTGATTAAATAAATGTCTGCATCCTAACCTGAAGAGCTGCCATAAGGTATGGAATTTAAACAGCCAGTAGAAAACCAACCTGCCACATGACGTCAGTGATACCTGCTCATGTTAGTGGAGCGACCCATTACATTACATTGAATCGTAGAACAAGCTCATGCTTCGCAGGAGAATGTTGTTGACTTGGGAGCTCGCTAAAGATTCTACATTTGTGGAAGTGACCCGATTTAGTATATCAAATGTTTTTTCCGCTTCAGGATGATTGAATTTGACTTCTTCATATCTCACGACATGAAATAATGTTCATTTAGCCTTAAATGCTTGAGTCCAACTTGAGGATTTGAGCGTAGAGTTTTAGCGGGGCCAACTACAGTAGCGCAAGGTTGCCCGTGGCCGGCGATGGAACAACCGAGATTTCCCCTTTGTCAAATATCAGACGACAAAAGATTTTCGGCGAGCCATACAGAACTCTATCCAGCTCGGGTAAGTCCATTGGAGGCATAGCAATGTCTTATGAATATTTGCTGACAATCAAAGACCTAAATTGGCTCGTTCCAGCCAAGCAATCATGTCGACGCCTCTACATCCATTGCCAGTGACGACCGACCCGGATGAACCAACTCGCAAACGGCAACGAGCACGAAAAGCTTGCCTGCCCTGCCGTCAACGCAAGAGAAAATGCGACAATGTACTTCCATGCTCTATGTGCACGACATATGGCTATCAATGTCAATTCTCGCAAGACGATAGCCCGACAGCAGCTTTCGTTGAAAAAGTGGGGTCGTCAGGCTTGAGCAACGGTCCACGAAATAGTCCCGTGACTATGAATATGAGCTATAAACAGCCTTACAGCCATGGACTTGGCGCTGGCGGAGCAAGACCGATAGTAACGAGAGAGGCCGATACGTCTAGTTCGACGGCGAGGTAGGTAGTGGGAGATTCCTGCAGTTTCTTTGGTAACACAAATCCTTTTGAGACATTTTTAATCTTCTTGACGAAGCACTCTTGATGCTGCCGATACTAACCCCCCGTCATCTTAGGTCTTCAGTTGCGCCGCCTGCAGTGTTGGTGCTGCTTGATCCAATGAGGAGGAGATTCATGGGCTTGCACTCCGTGACTGCATTCCCACGGAGTTTGGGTCTAGACTTCCAATCTGCAAACCCACCGCGTGTGCATTCATTCGCCTATAATTGTGGTATCCGTCTCGAGGAAGAAGGAAGTGCTCACGCGGACTTAAGAGAGACAATTTCAAGACAGGATTTCAATAGATATGCGGATGTATATTTTGAGACTGTGCATCCACTTTTTGTTGCTTTCGATCAGCAGCTCTTTCTACAGAACGTGGATGTATTCTGGAAACAGAGTGGTCCGGCTTCAATATTTGAGGCAATCCTAGCGGGCGTTGCGGCGCTGGGGTCATTCTTTTCCGCAAGGCGAGGCTGTACCAGGGAAGCGGAGCTGGTTTCGCATGCAAAAGGTATACTGGAGGATCCGACATTTCAGCCGACCATTGATCACGTTTCCGCTTGGATTTTGAGGACTCTGTATCTGAGAGCCACAACACGGCCGCATCTAGCATGGCTCGCAAGTTGTACCACCATCCATCTCGCGGAAGCTACAGGCTTGCATATAGAAATCGATCAGATTGCCATGACGGAACCGGATACTGGACATAGCGCGTTGAATAACCAGAATCTTTGCGAATTGGTGCGAAGAATATTCTGGACGGCCTGGAGGAATAATATGATGGTGTCCTATGAGTATGGGCGCTCTGGCATCTCACTCTCGAATGTCACTTGCAAAATTCCACGCTACCCCCTAGATGATATAGGCCTCCAGCTACATGCAATCGTCGAGCTGGTACCCCGAGACAATGCAGATGGTCAAGATCCCAACCTGCACGGGACTTTAGAGAAAGCCAAACAGATACCCGATACACATCCCTTTGTATCGATGTCGAAAGCGGATCTCTGTATGTCTCTGTATCGGCATCATCGACTATTGAAACTGAGTACCGATAAGAGTGACGTCTCGAAGATATTAGAGATAGGCAACGTAGCTGTAAACGCTGCGCTCAAATTAGCTGAGGAGAACAAATTTTGGTGGAACGTTTTGTGCACAGTCTTTCAATATGTCTGCGTTCTCCTAGCTCTCGACACGGCGGACAGTCTTTCCAATGTATCGAACGCAATGAGCATACTGGAAAAGATCGCCAGATTGTTGGGCACGCATATGGCCCAAGAAGCTGTCAATACAGCGAAGGTCCTGTTGAGGGATTCGACGCGGAAGAAGAGGCTGGAGTTAGACATGCTGGAAGTTGCGGATGTGGGCGAGGGGCAGGGAGATGCCCCAGCGGATTTGGCCGGCTTGGATATCAATTGGGATATGTTGCTCGATCCGTGGTATATGTCAAATTTTCAGGGCATGGCTGGGTTAGGAGAAGTGTATCCGATGGGTGATTTTAATAGTGGCGGGACGATGAACTGAGATTGTAAGATAAATTGCAGGACATTTATCACTACTTGATTGGAAAAGATACCCACTTCGGCGGAGCTCGCAAAGAACTGCGTTAATCTTGAGGTAAGGAAATTGGCTTTGCCGAAAATGGATGGCCAACTCTAGAACTGGATGGCAGGAGCAGCTCACGCTGAAGCGGCCACCTCATTAAATATGCTTGATTTCGTAAGGACTGCTATCATATACAGCCTTTCACTTTCAAATTTCGACGCATCTAAGACTCAAAAGTTCAATACCGCGATTTCCCTTAACTTCAAGCTAATATCCTCCTGGACTACAGCCAAGCATCTTCTCATCTGAAGATTGAGCCATTTATTGCGAAGAAGTTATGTGAGTGTAAGTTGCACTACTTTGTATGCGTAACGGGGACTGATCTTTCAGAGCTGACAGGCGTGACTTCCAAGAAAGATTCTAATCTTACATAGCGAGTGAAAACAAGTCAAAAAGAGCCATGGTCGTTCACGAGGATGTTCCAGGAATTCATGCCAAAGTCATGGTTGGTGGCAAGACCCTCGCAGAATTCCCGTCCGTGAATGACGAGATTGAAGGTGAGGACGCCGGTGTCATTGCACACTATAATAGATGCGCTATTACTCGGTATATCGCGTCTCTTGAGGACGATGCTTTCATCACCATACTCAAGGTACGCCCTCCATATGTATTGGACTGCCCGAACCTTTCCTTTATGATCTATGTCGATGGTCAAGAGGTCGACTCCACCCTCATGAATAAAGAAGAATATGGTCAATTATGGAAGTATGTGGCTAAAGGGCCCTCTTTACTCGATGGCTCGAACTGTGTTCAGCCCATGGGGTGGAAAGCCATCAAAACGAGTAGGTATTTTTGGTGCGAGCATTACTATTGTATTCTGACGACATTTAGCACCCGAGGATCTTCAGAATAGAGAATATCCCGAAAATGAGAACCCTTTGGATGAGCTTGGGGAAATTAAGGTTGTGGTCAATGGCGCGACTAAGAGAAGGCCCATGAAAGGTCCCCAGGTATTGAAAGGACCTATGGTAAATCAGAAGAGCGTTTACAATGAGAAGATGTGCGTCAAAGGCAACAGGACACACGCAATGAGGTAGGTCACTCAGCTCTAAGATCCAGCGTGTTCATAACACTGACAATGTTCTTGAGATGGGGTAAACCAAAAGCTCGCGGAGGAAGGGAAGTCTTCTACACGGTAGACAGTTTCGATGACGATGATCTTCCGCTTGTTATCATGGTATTCAAGTTCGCATCCCCAGGTAACGAATTCTAAGCGTGCTGCATGATTATCTGAAGGCTTAAAGTCTGACTCCTCGTTTCAATAGAGATTCTACAATCATTGCTCCTCGTTTCGCGTACGCCTTCGCCGGCACCGGAACGTCCTCCATCACCAGAGCTGGCTGCTGCGCCCAATCCATCAATAGCAAGCAACTCGAACGGAATCTCCGATAAGTCTCGCGTAAAATTAGATCCTTCTATCATGAAAGTAGATCCGTCTCCTACACAGTCACTCCAGAAGAATTGCAGGCAGAGAAAGATCGGATAGAAGGATGGAAGAGGGAACGAGAGCTGATCGATGCGAAAATAGCGGAATCAGAAGTAGGGGTCTCTTCAAATGTACCTAAGATAACCATGCTAAATGATCACAGAAAAGGATCGAGGCAGCGCCGGTCATCAAGGGAGAGAGGGCCTCTATTTTAGCCATCAAACGGGAGCATCCAGGGGGTCACGGGTCCGGAGGCGCATCCAAACGGCCGAAGAAGGAAACAAACAGGGAAATCGAAACTATTGACCTCACAGCGGATAGTGAGAATGAAGAATGAAGTCTCGGGTCATTGACCTGAACTGACCGGACTATTATTTGTTGTCTAATTCAGGAATTTGTCTCTCGGCATGCGATCTGGTCTATACAACACCAGTATTGAGGACGTGGGTGTGGACATGGAAGGGTGATAGACACACACCACATACATTCATTTTCTTTGCAATATTAGGGCGGGGGTACCAGAGAAGATCTCAACTTATCCGACATGATCTACGTATAGCACATAGCGAATTTCAAACTTTCAATATTGATAATCATCCTTACTCTCATTCAAATAACCTAATCTGCAGTACCATTGAATAGCTTTGAGGTTTAAATTGTAAGCTGTCCTTTTCCCGAGCAAAAGCGAAAGTAAGAACCTGCCGAGTAACTTAGCCAGGTCCTTTCTATTCATATTCGGCGTAAACTCTCGAAGAAATCATCTGGCATAAAGGCTTTGTTTACTTCGCTTCTGTCAAAATAGATAAGACTATCTTTCAATTAGTCATGTCTTTTCGAG
The DNA here is from genome assembly GCA_900074885.1 of Rhynchosporium graminicola. Classification (NCBI taxonomy): domain Eukaryota; kingdom Fungi; phylum Ascomycota; class Leotiomycetes; order Helotiales; family Ploettnerulaceae; genus Rhynchosporium; species Rhynchosporium graminicola. The sequence continues at coordinate 55,658 of FJUW01000058.1, forward strand.
ACAAGTCTGATATAGAACATATGAAATCATAGAATTTAGGGTATATGATGAAATCTCAGCCTGATATTAGGAAGGGTTATAATAGACTTTCACCATTGCGAAAGGTAGAATTCACCTAGGAAGGAAAAAGATAGCTCCGCCTAGCGTAAGGCTTAGCGTCCTGTTTATCTCAGGTCTGCCTCATAGAAACAGTTGATTTCCTGAGGAGCTTAGGAGTTTATTTCCTTCTCTGTCTGACTTTGCTTTTTGACTTAACCGCCATACCTAAAAGTCGCAACTCGTACGTCTTCCTCTCTACGCTTTACGATAGTCCTTTGCCTACCTATAATTCTCTTGCTGCTTCTATTCGTAAGTCTACTATCACGGTTATAGCATAAAGCCGGCAATCCAGGTGATCTGCGCGGTATTGCACAGTTCGCGAACGAGCCGAGGGGGATGATACTGACAAGGTCATCTCAGGTACTCGAACATAATGGCTGTCATCGGCACCTATGAAGGCCTTCGGGTCAACGTGATTGTTGATGGACTCGAACTCGTGGAATACGATGCTCCAGCTGAGAGTGTCCCAGAGGACAATTCGAGTAAGGATGAGCACATCGCCAAGTACCAGCGCTCCGTTACATCAATCAAGTACGTTGAGGCGATCTCCGGAAAGAAATTTGCGATCAGTCTTCAGGTCGAAGATCCTTTCGATGTTACTTCCGACTACCTCGCTTTTGAGATCCTTGTGGATGGGAAAACGGTGTCCTCACCATTGTTGGCCAAGAGCGGATATATCCATCACGGATTGTCGTGGAGCAAAGTGATTGAGGGGCCGTACAAGCGTGTGGATGGAACTGTTGTGCTTAAGCACATGGTATTCGCGGAATTGCTTACAAGTAAGTCTTCTTTTACCTTTGCTCTGAAGGCTGAGTCCTTTACTGACCGTTATTAAATTTGAAGCTTCTGAGTCTGAACATGTCCTTAAGGTCATTCTGAACGAGCAAAAGAAGAGCCTGGTTGATATCGGGGAAATCGTCGTTATTGTCACGCGCAGAGATCGAGTCGTTGTACCAGCTCCTGCTGTCTTGCCCGGCTCAGTTGCAGGTGATAAGACTGCCTCCGGACAAGATACCACTGGTACAACAAAGTATCACACCAAGCTCTTGGCGAAGGAGGCACAGTCGCACAGTACGGTGTAAGTTTATCTCCATCTGATTTTTCGTGCTGTTAAAAGTGTCTGCTGACCATTTCCGCAGGTTGGGGAACAACGTCGCAGTTGACAGTATTAAGCTGAAACAAATCCACACCAAGCTTGTTGATCGACCGGAGAGATTTCTGGCCAAGTTTTGCTTTAGGTATCGCAGCAGAGGTTTTTACCAAGCTCCAAAGACTTGAAAATTGTGACATGACTGACAAAACTTCAGAAAAGTTGCAATCCCTCCTCGTTATTGACCGTAACCCTTCTCCCGAGCCAGAGCCAGTTCAGGTAGAAACAGAGGAGAATCCCCTCAAAGCTCATCAAACACCTTCTCCTCCATCCACCCCAACCGATGCCGAAAAGCGGCTTGCGAAGATGAAGGAGGATCTCCAGAAGAAACAGGAGGAAATTGATCGTCACATGAGAGAATTCAGCGTAAGAAGCTTTACGCGCCCCAATCCTATAGCTCATATAAGTATACTGAAATTCTGCTGCAACAGATTAAGGCGGTTGATGAGGCTGAATCGGTCGCGACTATCATAGATGACCCAGATGCCGCCTCGATGCGCCTAGCTGTACAACTACACAATCTTCCAACAACTCCTCGTATTAAGCGAAAACGTGGAGTTGATGATGGCGAATCTGCCGCTGCTTCTGCCCGCGCCACAAAGAAGGCGAAGAGTAAGGGCAAGCAGAAGAGAGACAGACAATACATTGAAATATCGTCAGACAGCGAGGATGCCATCGAAGTCGAGTGAAGAAGTGAAGGATCGATGACCTTTATTTGGCCGATGGCTGTGTGTTCCTAAGAAGTATGAGACTTTTGGGTGGAGGCGCTGAAAGCACTTCGGGGTATTGTTTTTGTTTTTGAAGATAACGAGTGGAGATGAGCTTGAGTATTGGGAGCTGCGAATGATAGATTGCACGAGGGTATGGTAGCTTGAGAAGCTGGGGCTGTTATGTTCGATTCATTACTTTCTTGTAGAACTCATTTGAGCATGAGTACAATAGCTATTGTGCTTTCACACATCAAAAACACTCTCCAAAAATAATCTGGATCCCGCTTCTTATAATTGACCTTGAAAAAATGTTTGAGAGCTGGAGATATGGTGGAGACTTCAACAGCAGACCTTTCGCAAGCATAATGGTTGTTTAAATACCTCGCTTAATCCTTTGTCTATTAAGAACCCCCTTCCAGAGGCAGAACCAAAATCAAAGCAGTGACGGAGGTTTAAATTCACTTGCGAAATCTATGAAGCAGCAGACCTATCCCGGATCGCAAGTCACTTGGGATATGACGATCGGTACCAATCGTTCTGCCTCTACGACTGCATCACTCTTTCTCTTCATCCCCAGAGTTCAGGCATATCCAAAAAAAAACCAACACAAGTCTGCAAAGGAGTGTCTCCAGCTTGATGAAGTATCGAAACCGACCTCACCACTGGCACAGAAACAAAGCAACGAAATCTTTAAATTCCGATCACCCAAGCATGGGGTTGGAACGCCATAGAAAGTAAAGTAATCAGAGGTAGATAGAGTAGGGTTAAGTGTGACGAGAGCTCACCAGAAGCCAGACTCAGTGTTCTGTTGTGTGCTCAACACGCAGATACTTTATCTGTGGAGTAGCAAAAAGAGAACCTCTCATTCTCGAATGTTCAAATTTCCCCTTCCTCATCCGTATTAATCATCCAATTTTTCCTGTCAAACGGATGTAAACAGCAAAAGAATCACCAACGTCACTGACCACGCTTCCCAGCTCCCGAGACACTGAGCCAAGACGACGTTTACCAACCCGTTCGCTCTGTTTGACTAACTCAGAACTGAGCTATGAACTATTAGATCATTTTTCCTGGAGCTCAAAGAGCCGCAAGCTGTCTTCTTCGAGATATGTGTATGAGACCTCTCTGTTTGCCAAGTAAGGGAAATGTGGATGAGAAGGAAGATCTCAACCTTCCAAGGAGGCTTTGTTAAGGTCAGAGGGCTCTCCAAGAGCGCTAAATTATAGTCACGCAAGTACTTGGCTACCAATGGTAAATGACTTGCATTAACATAGCTATAGATAAAATAAAAGCACATGCGGAGATAACGATGATATGTTCACTAGAGGATAAGAACAATGTGATAAACTGCATTGACATAACGTGATGTCCGTCAGTAGTAGGTATTGGCAATCCGATCGATAATTTATCATTACACACAATAACGAGATCATAGACGCTAATGAACCATGACTACTTTTCCTTCCTGATCAACCCCACGTTTCTCCACCAGAATTCCCTCCACCCCGATCCAACCCACGCAATTATCATACTCCTTCATCCACTTCTTCTATCTCCCCACATTTTCTGCCGTTCCATACCACCCATCCTATGTCTTATGATTTACCGACTCTTCTTTGGAGTAGCATCGGCATTAGTAGCCGCACCGTACTTATCGCCAAGGTCGTTGTACTCGCGGCTCAAACCCTCACTCTGCTTCTTCAAGGTCTCCAAATCACGCTCCTTCTCAGCCAAAAGGTTCTTTAGCTTGCCAATCTCTCCGGCATTTCCAGCCTGAGCTAGCTTATCACTCTGCTTTCCGGAGGCCTTTGGGTCGCCTTCGTACTTCTTAACCTTCTCCTCGAGGCGGAGAACGTCGAGGATCATGGTGTAGGTGCGGTTGAGGATCAGGGAGAGGAAGAGCGTGAAACCGCAGAGATACATGTTGCGCTGGGAGTAGAACTTTCGGGCTTGGACTTCCATGCGCTCATGGCCCATGACGGAGGCTCTGCTGGGCTATTAGCATTTTGCCCTCTGTGCTTCAAGATTTGCGGGACTATTATGAAGAAGAGGAAATGTACCCAGGTGTCTTATTGGTCTCAGCAAGCTCGAGCTGGACTCTATAGACGCGATTCACGCTGTCAATGAAGAGGATAAGGATGAAGATAAAGGTAATCTTCATCCCATACTGGAGTTTCGCGACTATTGGACTCTCGCTGCTAGAGAGCTGTTAGCATGTGCGAATTTTGCTGGAGGGGAGGCAGTGCGTACATGAACGTGAACATCTTGCGGCGGATCGTGAATGGGAGTGGCACGATAAGGAGCATGAAAAGCGCCATCTCTGCTACGAGGAGCAGGAAGACCTAGGTGCTGGTTAGCTACTGTCCTAGCAGAGCGTAATTGCACGGCATTTCTCCGTTCTGCGACAGTGTACCAATTGGAGGCCTTACGAGACTGTAGTAGAGCGTCATCTTGCTTGATTGTATGTGTGGATTGTTCTGCTCGAGGTATTTGCGGATGTAATTGTGTCCTGATGTAAGGTGTCAGTCTTGTTTTTGATGCTAGGCTCCAGGCCTCGAGAGAATCGAGTCGACGATTAATAATTGTCTTGGCCTCGAAAAGAGAGGAAGGATTGAGGCGAAGCAGCTTACAATTGTTTCGGTCTCTCGCAGATGATTGACTCGAGATATTCGCCAGTTGTGGTTGATGTGTTGTGTTTGCGAGAAAGTGGTCGTGTGTTGGCGCACGAAGGTGGTCTTGCTTCTTGCTGGCGTAGTGGCTGTGGGAGCTTGACCTCGCAACGTAACGTCATCAGCCGACGAGAGCAGGGAATTTCCAGCTGGCGAAACAACAAAATGGCAGTCATGTGGCAGTCACGTGGCAATCATTGACTTCCATGTGACAGTTTATTCAGTGCGAGGAGACAGTGAGTAACAGAAATGGAGTACTGCCTTATAATTCTGGCTTTCCATGGTGACAGTGCTTGGGACTGGATGTAAATTGTTCTGTGTAGTTTACTATTTCAGCCTATTGAGTTGCTGTGCCTATACAGATCCTATATCCATTCGCTTTCATCTAGCTAGGTTTTTTCACCTCGCGGTTTCCAAAAGAAAAGCAGCCATTTACGCTAAAATCCTAGTGATCTCCCAGATATCTAACCTTCTGCCTCAATCTCGTAACTATTCGACTTGTGCTTCGGCTGGAATTTGAAATCCTTATGAGCAGGCCCCAGGTACATTTCACTATAACCGTTAGTCAACAATCCAAGTAGCGGGTCTCATTATTGCATACCTGATTTTAATCCAGTCCAAGTAATTGTCGCTCGCCAACAAAGCCTCCATATCATCTCTACTCCTATACGCCGGCGGTCTATCCTGCAAGCTCGGAGGAAGATGCGCAAGAATGCCAACAGGAACATATCTATGAGCAAAGCTCAACCATTCCAGCAAGAAGCGTCGAGTCTGTCCAACACCCACTTCGTCAGAACCCCATGCCTCGAGTCCGTACTTGCAGAATTTCTGAACATAATCGAGTCTTTGAGTGGCAGTTTTATCGAGGTATTGTCCTTGCTCAATCTCCTCAAAGATCCAGGGCTTGATCAATGCACCTCGTGCAACCATGACTGAATCAACCTGGGCCTTCTGGATATGATCGAGGTAGTCGACATGAGAATAGCAGTCTCCATTTCCAATGAAGAATATCCGTCCATCCTTGGAGTTTGCTTGAGTCCGCGCGTCAGGTTCCATTATAGTGTCAGTCAGTTGACCCTTCTGTTTATTGTAATCGTTGATAAGAGCACCGCACTGGGCAATATAGCCCCAGTCTGCACTCTTGGTATATCTTTGCTGTCTGGATCGGCCATGGAGAGTGATTGCCGCACAGCCTGGGGCTCCAAGCCGGTCCCTTGCCTCGAGACCACCAAATGCTAAACGATCAATGATTTTGAATGCAATAGGCTTATCGGTTCTGGTGCCCATTCTGATCTTGGCCGTGACAGGAATTTCTCCTGAAACTGTATTCATACCTCGGATCATCTTCTCCAATTTCGAAGGAGAATCCAGTAAGCCTGAACCAGCTCCAGATTGATAGACCATCTCAATAGGACATCCGCAATTTAGATCCATCAATCGGATATTTGGCAGAAGTTTAGACATGATTTCCGCAGCTTTTACTGCTTGCCACGGCTTGCTGGCTGAGATCTGTGTAGCGAACTTCAGATCCTTAGTGTTATCATAACCTTGAACGATCGAGGTAGGTGTGTATCGTGGAGGTAATATTTCACTCTCATGAGCTTTCATCAGTGCCCATTCGGACTTCTGCCCTTGAATCAAAGGGGTGGACATTGCCATCTCGGAATACGTAAGTTGAGCTCCAAGTTCCACGCACATTCTTCGAAATGGGAGGTTTCCTTGGGTGGTAAGAGGAGCAAGGACAGGAGTTTCGGGGCCAAAGTAGATTCGTCTCTTCTCCGATGGAAGCAGAGGTGGTTCTCTAAACTGCGCCCGATTCTCTTCCCGAGCTTCGGTATCTGGATCCTGCTTCTTTCTGTGGTAGAATTTCTCCATTTCTTTCTGATCATCGTCTAGCCATTTGACGAATTCCTCGGCTTTCGAAGTAGAAAATCTCCTTCGCGCAAGATCTAACTTGTCCTTGGTTGATACGGTGTTGAAGACTCCCTTGCGATCCTCACCCTCAATTTCTGTTGCTGCTGCCCCATCCCTGTATAACAACACCAACTCCTTTCGACCGTCCTCGGTATCAATCTCTTTGGAATGACTTCCGACGAATCTGCATTTCCAGCCAGCGTGGCATATCCCATATATTTCCCATACTGGACATTTACCTCCGAAGGTTGTTAAGTCTTCCCTCTTCCCGTCCTTGAGGTATCGTCGAAGGTCATGAGTGCATTTGCAAGAATCCCCGAAATCGCATTGCTTAGGAGAGAATTCGTTGGTATTCGCTCGAGTATTGCATAGTCTGATAGCATCATACCATGACCCAAACTCACGGCCTTTGTTTTGGCCTTTCTCCTTCTTGCCCTTTTTCTTTTTGTTCTTCTTGTCCCCATTCACAGTGTTGTCTCTGTCGTCAGCCCGGAGTCTTCCTTCCGCAGCGTCATCGTCTATGGGTGGGTTTGTGGAATCCCCTTCTTTGCAAGAGGCATCTATGCGATATCTAGTCTTTGTAAGCTCTTTCATTCAGCATTTCGTAGTAATCAGACCGCCAGCTACTCACTCAGGCTTGACCATCGCCGTTCCTTTCACCTTGTCCCTCGAATCCGGAAGAGACCTATCGCCTCCATTTCTCTCACCTCCGGATTGTTCGATCTTGACTCTTTTGGCCGCTGGCTGTTCTGAGCTATCCAGATCAGTAGATCCGTTTCTGTCGGCTTTTTCGATCTTAGTAATAGTCGAGTCTTCTGGAAGAATCGTTTGCGGTGGATATTCTGGAGCTGATCCGTCCTCGAGAGTTCTCTTCAAATCCTGTAACGCTTGGTCGTCTGCCATTGTATATTTGAGTAAGATTTACTCGCGCTCGCTCGGAAAGATTCGATTGAACATTGGCGTGCAGATGTTATGCTACTGAAAATATCTGGGTTCTCTAACATCAGTCAAAAATCGGTGTCGAGGTCAAGTAGTCTGCTCAATTAATTCACTTCTTATTAATTTGACTCCATTTTTGATGCCCCTCAATTTTTACATCGACCTTATCTTAGCGTCTTCTGCCCAGCCACAATGTGGCTGAAGCTTGAGTTGGTCATTGAGCCAATCAAACCACCGACGGTCCTGGATCTTCGAGCTGCCCCTGAACCCATCCTTACCTATGGACGACGGGAATTTGGGGTGGACAACTATCCCCCGCATTTGTAATTCCTTCCATGCTAGAGGTTTACACCTCCATTTCCTTTCTCTCCTCGTAGCGTCGAAACGAGGGGTACCCGATATCTGTCCCCATATCAAATGTAACATCATGTGTATCAGTTGAAACATATCTTACGACAGGGGCATATACCAGTGTTCTATAATACGACACCACCAGCCTTGCTTGATTCAGCCGCCGTTTCCCCTTACAGAAGCTTCGTCAGCCTCGAATTGTTGTCGCACCGTCAATAATGATCATTACTGGCACTCAGTACAAGAATCTACAGCGCTATCAGAATGGCTGACTCGAAGTCTTCCGACAAAGCGGCCAGGCCAACGGTCAAACCAAGCAAGTCGACGCGCTCCCAGAAGATCATCCAGCTGTCTCCCACTTCGGACACGAGGCCACAAGACATACCAGAAGATGCCGAACCACCACGAGAAGCGGTGGCAGTTCCTTCACGAAGCCATACACCAGGGCATCTACCTTCAAAGAGTCAAGACCGGAGGAAGAAAGCATCGGAATTAGCATTGCGACAGCGGTCCCAGTCACTTTCTCAGAAAGACGTCTCTTCCCCACCAACGTCGAAATCGGCATCCAAGCCGCCATCAGTTCATAGCCAGACATCCAGTTTAGAGACACCTACCTCCCCACCAGTTTCCATGATTCCCGCTCTACCAGTTATTCCTGATCCACGACGACCCCTCAATCTTCGTTCAACATCAGCAATAGCATCAAAACCGCGAGAGAGGGGCTCATCTCCTGCGCCTAGCAAAGTATCTACACCAGCTCAAAGACCACCGCGTGGTCCGCATATACCATTTCCACTTCTACCCGATCCGGAAACAGCACCAGATGTCGAACCAGCACCAGCAAGTGGCATGTACTGGTCTCGCGCACCAGTATCAGGAGCCCCACACACCTCCTTACGCGCACATACAACAACATTGATCGGGTCCAATGTATATGTGTTTGGAGGCTGTGATGCAAAATCCTGCTTCAACGAGCTTTATGTACTAGACGCAGACGCATTTTACTTCTCTTGCCCCTACGTCTGTGGAGAGATACCAGTTCCGCTACGAGCCATGACCTGTACCGCCGTAGGGAAGAAACTTATAGTCTTCGGCGGTGGCGACGGGCCAGCATATTACAATGACGTCTACGTTCTCGACACAGTGAATTTCCGATGGAGCAAACCTAAGATAGGCGGAGATCGCCAACCTAGTAAGAGGAGAGCGCATACTGCCTGTTTATGGCGGAATGGGATATATGTGTTCGGTGGCGGAGACGGTGTCAGGGCCTTGAACGATGTATGGCGACTCGACGTAGCAGACACGAATAAGATGTCGTGGAAATTGATCTCGGCGCCATCGTCCGCGTCCTCAGAAGACAAGACGAAACCGAAAGCTAGAGGTTACCACACGGCGAATATGGTCGGTTCAAAACTTATCATCTTTGGAGGCAGTGATGGCGGAGAATGTTTCCGCGACGTATGGGTGTTTGATGTAGATACTCTGATGTTCTCACCTGTTCAGATACCTGTTTCATACCCCCGCCTCAGCCACACGGCTACGATTGTTGGGTCGTATCTATTCGTCATTGGAGGTCATGATGGCGTGGAGTACAGCAATGAAGTCCTCTTGCTGAATTTGGTGACTATGGCTTGGGATAAGAGGAAAGTCTATGGGATGCCACCAAAACCAAGAGGATATCACGGTGCTATCTTACACGATAGTAGGTTGATTGTGGTGGGTGGCTTCGATGGCGGAGAGGTGTTTGGCGATGTGCAGATCTTGGAATTGGCTGTCCATGCTTATTATAGCCAGATTAGCCATTTTACTATCGACGTATAGAGAAGGGATCCTTGTAGATTTGGATAGCATGTGCTTGTATTTGTCAGGGTGGTTTACCTAGCCGCTAATGAAATCTAGTCGGAATATTTGTTATCGAAATAAGGTAGTAACTTATGCGAAGTCGACATATCATCTTAACCAGACGATTCAAACCATGTTTCGTGTCTTCAACTTCTACTGCAAGTCAAATTGTTACTGGAATTTTGTGACATTACTTCAAGAATCAAGTTGAGTCCTGGACTTGTTTCCTAACTTTACATGATTTCCAGTTTACGAGGCGAAGTAAGGGGAATGAATGAGAAGCGAGAGGACGATCTTATTTGTTATATCATTTCCAAGCTAAGCAATGATTCGAGAAGGTCACGAGCAGGTTGTTATTACAGCTTTCTAGGGATGCGGCGGTATCGATGGAAATGGATCTCTGGATGACTTATGTCAATCTGAGTAGAGACGAGGAAACCATGTCCAACACATTTTCATATATGCTCGAATTCATGATTTTTTTCATTAAGATTTTCCATATGTTGTTTTGACTTTAAAGATCTGTGCGACAAAACAGATCACAGGATGCTTATGTACAAGCTCGAGATACTGACACCCATGTAAAACTTCCATTACTTCCCGAGTCTATTTCGTTGATTCGAGGATGAAATATCTATCCATGAACAGGAAGCTCATGTATCATTAACGCCGAAAAGATGAACTACTTATTCGTACATCCTCGCCCACCAGCCTAATCTTCTTCTTGAAATAGAGCTGACTTCAGGTCCCCTCACCCAATTCGAACTCATTCATTGAGCCTTCCCCTTTCTACATTACCCCATCTCTCAGTCACTCAAAGTCGAGCAACACTGAAACTGACTAGTTCACAAAAATCTTGCACAAAGGGTCTTGCGGAGGTCTTAGTCGACGTCCTTCTCGTCTGTTTTGCTCTTGGTAGATTTGGGCTCAGGTTTAGATGCAGACTTCAAGCTATGATCGGACTTGCTGGATGATTTCTCGTGCTTTTCGTGCTCGGCTGATGCTGCTTCTTTGCGAGCTGCGATCTTGCGCTCTTCTGCTGCTACCATATCTGTTCAGTCGTTAGCTCTAATTCGCATTGGATTTATCGCAAAATAATGAGATGATAGAAATGAAGGAAGTCATACCCCTCCACAAATCCTCTCCCTCGTAAGCCTCGTGATGAATCCTCTTCTCGATAAAATGCTTATGCTCTGGATCATTCGGATCAAGGATCTTGACCGTCTCCCACCTTCCCTTCCCTTTACTCGCATCACCGACCTCAAACGCCGCCGTCGCAATCAAAATCGCCAGCGTCAGGCCCTGCGCGTAAACTCTAGCCTGCACCAACTTCTGCGCCCTCGTCAAGTATGGACTCCTGCCCACAAGCCCCAGCGCAATTCCCATACTAGCCACCCAACTCGCCGTTACGATCGGATATCGGTTCTCCCGACCCCATTCTTTGAAGCGCTGGAAGGACGTCTCGTTTTCTTTGAGTTGTGCTAACGCGGTCGAGGCTTGGTCTTTGTAATGGTTTGCGGGATTGCGGTCGGTCTCAAAGGAGCGAGACGCTTTGTCGGCTTGGATAATCGCGGTGAATGATCCAGAGGAGGTTACGAGGAATGTTTTCATGGGCAGGGTGAGGGAGCGGAAGGTTGGGAAGCGGTGCGAGAGGCCGAAGACTGCTGCTGTGCCCTGGGAGAGGATTAGTTCTTTGTAATTTTGGGCCTCGCTGCGGTAATGGGATCGAGAGACGAGAGGCATACAACTAAGAGACCAAGTCCTCCGCCTATAGCTCCACCTTTGAGGGTGGCATTGTAATGGGCTGCTTCTTCTTCCTTGGTGAGGATCTTCATGGTTGCTGAGAAGAAACTGCTGTTTTGCTGGAGAAATGAGGTTCGACAAGTTGTAAGCTGCTCAATTGGCCCGATTGCTGGTTTGTAATGCTTCTCTATTACCGGTGTAGCTCTCCGGAGACTGCGGATTTAATGGTGTTGTGCTGTGATGGCGTCGTGTGTTGATATCGTCAGTAGCTCGTAGCTAGCCAAATCCCGAGGTATCTCAGAGCCTTGCGGAACTGAATTGAGTTTGGTTCGTTTTGTATACTAGATTTGTATGCAAATAATCTTCTTGAATAATAAGTCGTGGGACGTCCTTCTCAATATACTCAAAATATCATGAAGATTTTCCCAGAACAGCGATGGTCCAAATCCCGTACAGGCTTTCTGGTGCCCCAAGTTTTTGTCAGCTCCGCGCATGAGGCCCGGCTTGAATGATGTCAATGTATCGTGGTGTGACGACGGCAATTTGATAAAGCCACCTCAAGCTTTGCTGTATTCCTTAAGATGGGCCCAAGTGGGATTTCCCGGTGATAGACACACTCAGACTCTTCATAAAGGAGCCGCCCTCGATGGGTCCCGCCTTCAGATCCCGAGCGTACCCCGATTAGTCAGCGCGTAGTTTCTCCTGCTCCTGGGCTATGAAAAAGCTGCTCCCCTACGACCGTAGAGATTTTAATCCAGATGGCGAATAATCGGATCGCAAGAAAGAGTATTTCAAGGCATGGTGGCATTTGAGGCACTGAAATATACTTAGGTAGAGGATCTGGGCAGCAGCAGTCAAAAGAACACTTGACCCAGGTGCGATTCGGGGTCGTAAGTGCATGATAGGGTCACAGAAGGATTACAGGACATTGCCGTAGTGGTGCTCTAAAGTGATATATAATATTCTGATGATATTACTTAGCTGACAAAATTAATTGGAACACGGATAATCTGAACTGCTTCGCTGAAAACGAATTGGCCTAGCCTCGGCATTAAGATATAAATAAGCCCTTTCTTTGAACACACATGAGATGTACGAAACATTGCATGATTATGGGCCTTTCACCTGTCTTTAATATGCTAATTATTAGTTTCAATAGGGGATAATTCATCTTTGAGGGCCCCAAGAAAGACATAAATAATTTCCATTCATTGATCTGCAAGACCACAGTCCCGAACGTTCCAGGTGCCTTCAATCTTGAGAGGCGACTCCGTATCTGGACAAAGAGGTTTATAATAAGTAACTGCATCTCTTCACCAACTCCTAACTCCGCTCTAGCCGATGATCCAAGTAAGCATGAATATGTATTTCGGAACTTTTGTAGAAGCGAATGCTGACTTTGAGAAGAACATTTCGGCCCTATAGGAATGTTGTTTACTTTCAAGAGAGAGCCGAGAAGTTTCAAAGGAACTTATTGGTCTTATGGAGGGTGCTCCATAAATTTCAATTCGGACCTACAAGAACAACTAGCTTGATGATAAATGAGCATTAGCTTCACACGAAACGCCGCGAAATTAGATGTTCTCTATGCATCCGACCAAACTTCTCAATTCCTTGACAAAATTACCAAAAGCATCGATCGAAGTCGTCGAGTAATACATATGCATAGAGAATGCATGGAGAGCTGAATCGAATGATTTCCTCGATGTAACATATCAAAGTGTAAGTTATCCAAGCCAATAGAATCCATTGAAGTTATTGCTCATGAACCAACGGCCTAGACACGAGTCATCGGTGTTCTGACTCGATATCCCTACCACTTTTCGGTTTGAGTTTGAGGCTAGGCCCCGTTGGCCGAGCTATGATGGAAAGAATGGGGATTCTGGAAGGATACTAGGTTTTCATACATCCAGATTACGGACGTACTTGTATTTTGTGGTCTGGTCCACTTCAAACGCGCAGAGCATGAGCAGAGCAAGGACAGGGGCTTTTCTTAAACCTCGTTAGGGGTCCATCATCTCTTTAGCCTCTATTTCGACTCTCAAGCATGGACCTGGCAAGTGAACCCAAGCGCAAGTCCGAGCTCAAGTGCCAGTGTCAGTCAGTGAAAGTAAAGTGCAAGTAAGTGTCAATGTGCCAATGTCAGTGTCAAAGGCCCGTTCTTCAAATCGGATGTGCCAATTATGATAGATGCAAACGACATCCGACGAGGATTCTCCAGGTACGGACGGACCTTAGCTAGACCAGTCATCAATCGTCGTTTACTGACTGGAGTTTACCGAGTAAGTGCCACTCGTGTTAGAGTCGGCAACCATGCTGGAAGTAAGGTAAGGTTACCTACCTGCCTTACCTACCTAGTTGGTGAGATCAGTAAGAAGCCCTTCTGCCGCAGGAAGCATAGTACAATCTCCCCGATGTACAGTATCTACCGGCACAGCAGCGCGACAGTAGCAGCAGCTACAACTAGGTCTAGATGACGATTCAAACAGGCGAGCGAGAGAGTGTTGGCCACCCTTCATCGATGTGTCGAATGAAAGGGAAACGATAGTTAGTACATTAGTAGGATAAAACAGGAATGTACCTTGGGACGGTAGGTAGGTACAGTAGGTAGGTAGGTAGGTAAATAGCTGATCGAGGTACCGTAGTCAAGCCTGCCTGCCTGTATCTGGTTGGACCAACTCCTTCGCCTGCCCTTGTATATCTATGATGAGCCGTACACCGCCAGCAACAAACACACTAACTAGGTTCTAATGCAGTACCTATGTAGGTAATGTAGCCGAAGGTTATGATCGTAACCGAAGGTAAAGCGAGGATATATATGATATAACTACCTTCACAACAGAGGCATTCCTGGTCTCCAGCCTAGACTTATTCGTAGGAACTCACCGGTTCCTTGCCCGTTCATTACAGTATTACTCGTATCCGACGCAAGCTTGCCTTTCCTTGTCTTGAACTCCTTGAGTCCTTGAGTCCTCGAGCCCTTGAGCCGTTCGTTCAGTCTTTGCTTGCTTGCCCTTCTTGTTCTGTGCTGGTCTGGTCTGGTCAAGCCAGGTTAGGTCTTGCCGTTGTATCGCCGTTCGATACTTCCAAGCAAGCCATAACAAACGGAGGCTGCCCGCCCTGTTCGACCCTACTGTGTCTCTCATTTATCCTTCCTCGATCTCCCCCTCCATCTTCATACAGATCTCAACTCCTCAATCACCACTTAGAGACAGACAGACAGACAGACAGACCGACACACATACCTACCTACCAAACAACCTCATAATTCTACGTTACCTGCCATTCGGCCACAAGAACCCACAGCCGACCCAATCATTAAATAATCATTACTCTTTTATTGCCTTTCGCCTCTTGTTCATTACTCAGGACCTCGAACAAGCCGACATAATTTATTCCAAGGTGGATATGGGCTTGAACGATTGGTTAGCTAAGTATACAAGCGCTAATAAGGACGCCCCCGAGCGAGAGGCCGCTCCATTAGCAGCATCACCACCAACCCTCGAAGAAACTCGAAATTCCAGCAACTCCAATGCCAGTTCGCCTTTCTCGAACAACCAGCCGGCAACACCAGAAAACGAGAATTTAGAGAGCGACTCGTTTAAGATGCAGACGACCTCTCCTATCGACATCGCCACACCGACTAGGAACGCATCTTCTTCCCCGTCATCGCAAGTCAAGCCCACCACGAATTTCCCCGATACCGATTCGCGTACCTCCGCCATGATGAGTAGCAACGCCTTCGAGAACGGGATGGGTAGAGGCCGTCAGGACTCCTTCGCTGGAGCCAAACCGATTTCTATGAACAATCCGAATAGAAATGCAGACGGGAGGCCGCGCCGGGAAAGTTTGGCTGGGAGCCTGGTACAGGGCATGAGTTGGGGAGGCGTTTCTGTCGGAAGTTGGATTAGAGACGAGTAAGATATCCATATTCTGATCTGAGATCCTGTTGCACCTCTATGTCTCGCGTCCGAGTCTTGGGTCGCTACTTCGCTCGTGCGCCACCGCTCTTTGGCAAGACACTGACTGTCTCCAGCATTATAATGGCCGGCACTTCGCCATTTCCTTACCAATCGCCTTCTTACCATTCGTCTTCGTACCTACCAAAGCTTGAGGCAAATTTCATGAAAGACTTCGCATGCTGTGGCCAAACCCTACCTACTCTTCACGATCTGTTACAGCACTACGAGGAAGCACATGCGCAACAGACTCCTCAATCATTGCGTACTGCCTCTGCAGCGGCGCGGGCCAGAGAGAACTCGGTACCCAACAGCAAAGCAGCTATCGCCGCTCAGGCGGCCTCAGCGGTGCAACACCAAGCTCAGCAGCAGCAAAGTCAAACACTACAGCCGCCACGAGCTCCAGGACTACAGTTGCCTCAAGGCGGGTTAAGTGTCGGTGGGATCCAATTGATGCGCCAGCAACAGCAGTCGCAGCCCTCAACTCCCGTACAGAAGAGCATGCAGCCGACGTTGGAGGATCTGGAGGGTGTTGAGGATATGGAAATGGATGATGATATGGGGCCCTTGGATAATGCACCAGATACGCCTGTGCAAATGTACCAGCAACCACATATGGCGCAGCAGTCTCTCTTTGGACAACAACCGCGACCAACGTTGAATCTGAATTCAAACGGAATGCAGCATTCTGGTCTTCGAACATCCCAGCCGACGACACCAGCAACTGCCGGGTTTGGTTTCCAGAACAATCCCACGGTCTCATCAGTAAACACCCCGACACTTAGTGCCTTGCCTACCCAACAACAGTCACAACAATTCTCGCCTGATACTTCTGTACCGGGGACTCCAGCGGGTGAGATGGAAGACTCATTCGCCAACATGCCTTTGAACTTGAACAGCATGAATTTGAACATGAATATGAACATGAACATGAACATGAACATGAACATGAACATGGCGAATATGAACTATCCCTTTGGGATGGGATCAGATGCTTTGTCAGTGGACCTTTGTATAGATGAGCCCGCCAAAAGACTTTACAGCCCGAACGGTCACACCCAACAACGACTGCAACAGCAATTTGCTCAGTTTGGCCTTGGACAAGGTCGATTCGGAAACAACGAAGAGCTAATGCGAGCATATCGAAATCAGCAAATGATGGCGGTGACGAATATGCCTCAATCTGGTATGATGATGGGAGAGGAGCACAAGCCGTTCAGATGTCCAGTTATCGGTTGTGAAAAGGCATATAAGAACCAGAATGGCCTCAAGTAAGTTGTTTAGAACCTTTCCATCGTTCAATCTAACATTTCTAGGTATCACAAAACTCACGGTCATCAGACTCAACAGCTACACGAAAACGGTGATGGTACATTTTCAATTGTAAATCCAGAGACCTCAGCACCCTACCCTGGTACACTCGGCATGGAAAAGGAAAAGCCCTACAAATGCGATGTTTGCGGCAAGCGATACAAGAATTTGAATGGGTTAAAATACGTAAGTACTCTTGTCGGCTGTTCTGGAGCCGAGGCTGATAGTATACCTAGCATAAGCAACACTCGCCACCTTGTAACCCGGACCTGAAGCTCAATAGTCATATGGCAGCAGCTGGTCTTGGTCCGTTAGGTATGAACGCTCCTGGATTGCCAGGGATTGGCGAGGAGGGTATGATGTGATGTCGATTCGACTACTCTTTTACGGCTTTCTTTCTAGCATCAGCATACCGGCGTCCTCGTTTCTTTTCCTTCCGCAAAACACCTGCATTGGGACGGAGTTACTTCATTCACGATCCCAAGATTAATATACCCCGGATAGATTGTTGATCGGGCTCGAACGATCGAAAAGTTTTCTTTAGCTGGAAGTAAGGAGAATGGGTGCTTTGTCTCTTTATCTACGACGACGTGTCTCTTCCTCGGCCTAGGGGCCGAGACTGTTCACGATTGATGGTACCCGAAATCTCTTCACTTCCGCCTAACCGACAACCTCTTCCTTCCCTTCTCTGGTCAATACTCATCACTGCCGGCATATTCATTTCAAAATTTCCTGGTCTCGACTCATTCTGGACTCAATGTTTGCCTTTTGCTAAGCCTCGCTCTTTTGTTCTTGCTTCATTCATCAAAAGGTATGGCGCAATGGGAGGGTGGTGGTTATAGATGCGTCATTTTCTTGTTTACAATACGTGCGGACTGAAGAGCATCCAGTGCTCTATTTTGCTTTCTGCTAGGAAACCAACTGTTTTGGAAAAGATGGTGTGGAGCGAGCAGGGCTGATTGGCTAGCAACTGCAATGCATTTGCCTGCAGGCAATAGAAAGGCAGAAGGATATGTATGTTTAGCACAACTGATGGATGAATGTATACATCTTCTTGTCGCTATGGCTCATAGAGCGAGTATGGATGCGAGCAAGAGAGAGCTCCCTAGAGTAATTAGATTTTTCTTGTGCAAGATCAGATCAGATGAAATCGAATCAATAAATTGCTCTGTCTGAAGTTTTGACTGCTGCTTTAGCGTTTCCTTGTCTTATTTAGGCCCGAGGCAGGTAAATTAACTAACTAATCATGTGAAGCTAATCATGAAATCACACTGCTTCAGCATCAGACTATCTTACTGACTCGACTGATGTAGGAATTGACTTTCTGCAGCTCAAATCCTGTCATGTCCTCTCAAATCCTGTCACATCCCGTCACATCCACATCCACATCCACATCCCACCACGTCATGCATCGGGCCCAACCAAGTCTGGGGTCCTGCGTCCCTGAATCCTGACGGGACATATCCATATTATAGCCGAGGAAGGTTCAACTACGGGACGGGAGACTCGTCTCAACTACAGTACAGTACAGTGTATTCCCGAAGTCGAACCACCCTACGAGTGCCAGGGAAGTACATGATTACCTACCCCGCCGACAGATTAGATTGATCCGAGTACCAAGAGGAGGAGAGAATACCGTGTGTGTGGTAATGATCAACAATTGTTCTTTCGGCTAGCAGCTGGGATTTAAGTAGGTAGGGTACGATCGATCGAGAAGGGGCTTTCCGCTTTTGGTGATAGTCGCGATGCGCCATCTCGGGACTGGGGCTTCGAAAGTGACGAGTGAATGGATGAATATCTTGGAAATAGTAAAGTGGGAGAGGTGCAAGGAGCTGATGTGTACTGTACTGTACTGTGTGGTTGGTCGTGTGGTTGTGTGATGTACGATGTATGATGTCAAGTAAACAAGTCACAGACTCGCCTCGTCTATCTACCTAGGCATGGAAGAAGGAAGGTTTGGAAGTCGTAGATCAACCCAGTCCAGTCCACCTTTCGATCCGTTCATTCCCCGACTTTCTTCGAACCCTAACTTATGTGGTGCGTACATCTCGATAAATGGAGTGCATGTGAGGTAAGTTCTCCAGGAACCAAGTATAAAAGTAAAGCATGACTACTACTGTAAGTAAAAAGCAAATTTCAGGTAAATACCATGTCATTTAGCGCGCAACTTTTGTTTTTGTCTCATATCGGGTGTTTTTCCGCCACCTTCGCTTGCGATATCTCGACCCATTCTCTCGTTATCTATCTATCTATCTCACCTGCCAGCCTCTGCGGCCAGATGAGAGATACAGATATTTACAAGGAGGTAACATTCAACGACCCAAAACCTGTCTTGAGCTTCATTTTTATGCGCCAAGTAAGAAGATCTGTATATCTCTTGCCGTTTCTGTCACTCGTGCAGCAGACAGGTTGTCTAGTATCAGATTTAGAGTTTGGAGATGCAGGATATTGGGATTGGCGTTGGGAATTGACAGGGGGAGAAGAGGGGATGGAATGGAGATGTGATGTAATTCATGTAAATCATGTGTTGCTTGCTGCGTCGTACAGGTGGTTGCATATATTGAAAAGTTGGAATTTGAAAGGCTGAGAGAAGCTGGTTGCAGGTAGCTGATCCCACAATCTCAAAAAAAGCTGAGTGAAGGACAGACAGAAAGTCTGTTTTGAGCGAAGGTGGAGATGAGGCGTAAATTGAGGCTGGATAATGTCCAGGTGGTGGATATTGCCCGCTGAGTTGTGGCTCGCGTAATTGTTGTTATGCTTGTTGGCCGTGTGATGGACTTACAGAGGTACAGAGCTCCTTGCGAAGTCAAACGCACGGTACCTACCACAGAGCCAAAGGGCACAGATACCCGACCTGTCACAGTGCAATCCGAATCTCTTTAACTGCTCTATGCCACTCCTTATTGGACATTTCCACTCCGGTGCTATCTCCGGGAGAGCGAAGATTGAAATCCTATCTGGCGAGTCATGTCTGCCGCTGCTTTATCGACTACTTCTCTCGGTGTTCTGTCCGAGTCTCCGACAAACCCAAGTCCTCCATCCTGACCTTTCCCGCCTCTCTGCCAAAAGCGGATGTAAATAGAGTTTCGGCGCACTGCTGCCGTCAAAAGCATGTTTTGGCTTTCTTGAGAGGGTCGTGATAGGTACAGGGCTGAAAGACGTCGTCAAGGATGGTCTCTCATCGTCGATGAGAGACAAGGTCAGTTAGTTGAAGCTCAATATTGTGAGAGATCGATATGATTTTTCGCCGTATCAGACGGCCGGGCCGGCATTAGTTCTTCGTTCTATATGTTGATCAAGGCATCATGAAACCTGGGCTGTAGTAAATCGGATTGAAACTCCGATGGATCGGTTGACACGTACAGCAGGGAAGGAATGAAAGAATGGACGGGATGTGGTTGAAACAAACAAAATGCCAAGGGGAATGAACGGAGCTGTGGCTCAGGACCCTGCATCGTTAGGAAAGTGTGGCTTGACCTTGACTCTGCAGGCAGTGGTCGGTCTTTTCTGTCCTGTCACCGCTTTTGTTTCCGCCGAGGTGCGAGATGGGAGGTGGGATGGGGATGAGGATGAGGATGATGAGGATGGGATGGGATACCACGAGTACAGTACAGTAGTAGTCCGGATATGCCTGCCTGCCTGCCTGCCTTCCCGCCTGCTTGCTTGCTTGCTTACCAACTCGCATTTAGCCGTCTTCAATGCAATGCCTATGACAACGAAATGAATGAGTGAGCAGCTTGAGAATCAGTGAGGCTTTCGGCGTTAACAGCAAGCAGTCTGTCTTTTACAAGGTCCAGACCCGCAAAGTGCAATTATCTCGTAATGTCCTCGCCAGGCATAACATGCACTTGGCATGCACTGGGCATCTAGAAGTACAGTAGTGGGGGGTGAGCGTCTGATCTGAGATGAAGGGGGGGAGTCTTGAGTTTTTAATTACGGTATTCGATCCACCGGATCTCTCCCTTCTCTCTCCTCTCGTTTGGTGATGAGACGACGAGGATTTAGCCGCCAGCACCCCTGGCTTATATGCAACTTATACTCCGTGTGCATGACAGGTACAAGGAAGGTACAAACAAGGGAGTGGATGGATGTACTGCTCTGCTTCGAGGATGGTTCTAGTGGGAAGCTAGAAAGAAGCTTGATGCTTGGTATTCTCGTAAATTACAATAGCGAGACTCCGAGAGTACCTACTACCGACCTAGGTACCTACCTACCTACTCCGTATAGGTAATCGGAATCTAGTGGGGCAAGAAGAGAAATGCCGGAGCGCCGTGGTAGTTCCGAGATTTGAACCCGGTGTTACTATTGTCCCTACCATACAGAGTAGTGGTAAGTAATGTCTGGATGAGGCTGATGCGAGATGTGTGAGGGCGCGGAGGACAAGAAACTTGCTGACTTGGTCAAGGCTCCCGGGGAGGTGGTGGAAGGTGGGAGGTGGGCTCGGGTTGGCGAGGAGCACAAGGGGGTCGAGTCGGTCCTTGCTTGGGAGGCTGGGAGGCTGGGATGCCATGTGATTGTTCTGGAACTGCCATAAGTGGAAACCCGTCCCGGCTGGCAAGGAACTTGCGGAGGACGAAGCAGAATCGGATTTAGTTTGGATTGGGACTGGGACTGGGACTGGACTGGGACTTGGGAGAGGGAGGCAAACGGAGAATCCGACGGCATGTGGTGGAGAGCGAACCGAAACCGAACTGAACTGTTCCTGAACTGAGGCTGGAGTGGATGAGACGGCTTGGTTGTCCTCTGCCCTCTTGCCCGAGAATGGACACGGCGAGAATGGACGAGGCGAGAGACAGTCGCAGTAAGATGACGAAAGGGACGGAGATATATCCCATCCCATCCTGACGGGAGACAACAATTAGACGAGCTGGAAGCCTCGGAGTCGGGGAATTCCCAGGTGGCAAGAGTTGGTTGGATGGCTGGCTGGGAGCTGAGTCGAGGTTGCAATAGGAGTAGGATGATGGTGAGTGAGTGAGTGAGTATCTTGCCTTCCTACTTCAGTCCAGATATCGAGGGCAAGGAAGGAACTTGATCGGATAGCTTGTGCTTTGGAGAAGGAAGGTTCTTGATCGGAGAGCACGATCAGATAGATGCTCCTGCCCCTTCACATTCAGAGCGTGGCGCCTCACGTGCTGTGTCTTCCTTCGCTGGATTCTTTGTTTTGTTTAGTTTGATTTCAGCTTCGGCAGCATGTGGCTGGATGATATCTCGCACAACCTCTTTGCACCGGCACAATTTGAGAAGGAGTTGGACTATATCTTCAACGTTCAATGTTCCATCCTTTGCATGATATTTTCCGTTTCCCAAGTGATGCGCGCATTGCTCAAAACATGTTGGCAATGATTTGTTAGTTCACAATGTCTTCTGAAAGCGAATCAATCAGATATATATATATATATATGTATATATATATATATTATCGGGGTGCTAGCTTGGTACAGAAGTTACTTTCTTCTAGTCTCTAATGAACAATTCAAATGCTTTCTATGCTCTATTTGCGGAAGCTATCTGTTCGTCTGTGAATCATGGCTCTTCTTCTTCTTCTTCTTCTTCTTCTTGACGACCATTAACAAAGGTGATTCTTCCTGAGGAAGCTGAACTTGGGAAATGTCACAGGCAGCAAAATGAACCAAATCTCCGTGAGCCACTTGCCTCTCGCCCCTCAAGACCTCGTGGTAATTTGCGACCAAGTGATAAGGGAGGTTGTCGATGCCATACGTTCAGATCGCTTGCTGCCATGACAGGAGTCGAGAGTTAGGAGGAGAGAATATTCGGTGGATGTGGGCGCATGCATCACTTTCACTTCAATTCTCACCCTTCCCCACGGTTGCCTACAAATCGTTTATCGATAAAAGTCAATAAAGGGCGCCCCATTTCTCATCCCCTCAGCCTTGCCTTTCTACTCTTATCAACGGCAAATCTCAGCACTCTTCTTCTGACACTCACTTCTCTGACACTCTTTCCCCTCGAGTTCAGTATACGAAGCCTCATCCTAATTTCTGGGAGTCTTGGAGATGTTTTTCGACGACATCGATGATGCTTCGGCACGACTGATTGTTCAGCTTCAACTGGAGGACAGTGAGGAGATAACAGCATCAGTCCTCAATGGACAGAGCGGATCAGGTGTCCAAGCTGGTGAGCAGTCTGGTCTGCTAGCTGCACTGATGCTCAAAGAAGATATGCAGCGAAACGAGGCTTTCCTGCAAGATCGCGGCACTGCAATTACTCTCGGCATGGAAACTACATCGACGTCACGAACGCGCCTTGAAGATGATGGAGCTCCAGGTAGACACTCTCTATGTGGATCAAATATTTATAAACCTCTAGAATGCTAATGAATGTCCAAACAGCACAGGTCAGATTTCTCGAGACAGAGACTGCTGCCGAACCTTCTGCTACGCCTGCTATCCTCTCTCAGCCTCGAATTCAGCTACCAGTACATCCTACTTCACCACTGGATCGAGTCCCCTGTACCATCTGCCAAGATGAATTTCCGGCTCGTGATCTCGCAAAATTGCCTTGTGGAGACGAGTACTGCTTCACTTGCCTGGTCCAGACGTTCACTCAATCATTTCGCGATGAAGAGCTATACCCCCCTCGCTGCTGCCAGCGAACCATACCTCTTCGAGCTCTCCGCACACGCTTAACCCTAGATATTACCGCCACGTTTCTAGCGAAGGAGGAAGAGTTTGGAGGTAAGAACCGCGTCTATTGCTCTGGCCGTGGATGCGAAACTTTCCTCACCGCGGATATGACAGTCAGTCCAGATATTTCTAAATGTTGGACTTGCCAAGCAGAGACTTGTGTCAAGTGCAAGACTGTTGCACATGCAGGAGATTGTCCAAAAGATGAGGCTGCCGATCAGCTACGCGCACTTGCCGAATCGGAGGGATGGAAAAGCTGCCCAGGCTGTAAGCGTATGGTCGAATTGACCGTTGGATGCTTTCATATGTCGTAAGTCAACGCTGCAGATGGAGCCTGCAGGCACATCACTGATTTAGGTTCAGATGCCCCTGCAAAACCCAGTTCTGTTATCTCTGTGGTGCTCATCCGTGGAAAGCTTGCGAGTGCCCGCAGTGGGAAGAGGATCTACTTTTCGACCGCGCCAACGACGTCTTGCAGGCACAAAACCGAGCGAACGGCATCGAAGGACCTGCAGCTCTTGCAGATGTTGTACAAATGGCCGACCAACTCCACGCTCACCACAATTGCCATCATCCCCGCTGGAAAAGCTTATACGGAGAAAATGACTGCAGCATGTGTCACAAAACCATGCCTGAGTTTATCAACAGATGCGTCCAGTGCGAGATTCTAGTCTGCAGAAAATGCAAGAAGAATCGTCTGTGAGTAAGACTCTCGGATACGGTCTAGTAAGTCACTGAAAGTGTGTTCCCTACATCGACCTAAGAAGCGTTCGTAGTTCTTCGAATTTTCACTCTCTGGAGGGTTTTGGCGCAGATACTGCTGGTGGAAATACAACTGGCGAGATACCCTGTACGGAATACTATTCGATCTATTCCCTTCTTTTTGTAAGATCCATGGGTATATGGAAAGACACTACTCCACGCGCGAGAGTCTAAGGGTTTTGCGTGCCTGATGTAAAGGCTCGGGATTGCAGTGGCTCCTCCTTTCTTGAGGGTTTCTTCAACGACCGGTGTGATCATGTTCATCGTTGGAGTGAAATCTCCAGGAGTTTAGGTCTCTCCAATAACCCAATAATGTACATTAGTCAAGTGAAAACTCTTTTCAAGTACTTCTTTTCTTGACCCTCTACACTCTGTGATTGTGCTTTCGAAATGAGAACTCAATAATGGAGTGACGCCTTGATCCCTTCGTCTTGGTACGAATCAACTGAATGTTTAGCCCGGATCTTATTCATGCTATAAGCCCTCCATGCTGAAGTTCTAGCTATCTCAATTTCCCAGAATTGCCACCAAAACGGAGACATACGTCTACCGACGTCAAATAGTAGTGTCAATCGAAGCGGCTAGAGAGGAAGGTCTCATAATGTGTAGTATCGCAGACAATAGCGCTGTGTACTTGGTTTAGGCATGTAACAAAGGAGATTATCAGCGGAGGGGAATTGACGGGACACCAGCACTTCACGAGGGTTCGCATAGCAGACTACGTTGACAGGAATGTTGAAAGGTGTTCTTAATATGTAAGATTTCAAAGCTGACCGGGCGTTTGGGTTTCACCATTATATTTCCCGGGGCAGTGACCTATTTTCTTCGTCAAAAATCCACATGGCGGTCAGAAAACACAAGCATGTGTGCCATAATCTGGCGTTAAGGGACTTGAAGCGCAATTATAAACATTCAGCAATATATGTCAACACCAAGGGGTATCAGGCATCAAGAGGAATGATGAGAATAGATCAAGTGCATGGTTGGTGGGAGTTGAGCAAGAATTTACTTACAACAGACTCGAAAGAATGACAGGCAAAGCACAAGGCAGCCTTGAGAAGGCAATAGGGCTGCCCGTGATCTTCCCCCTTACAGCCTTGCAAGATACTCGCAACTTTGTTACAACTGCTCAATATTGCACTGCAGAGTCGTGAAAATATTCGGCGATTTGAAATACAGAACTAGAAATGTTCTGTAGATTTCCATGACTTTAGACCCAATTGTCCCTGGGCCATGGTTTCGTTGGAGAAAAGTTTGTGTGGCGCCGGAAATCACACAAGGAGTAGATGGGGAAGGATTCGCCAAATGTTTCCTGGAAACGAAGTATTTAGACACTCTTGAAGTTGCCGAATACAGGTAGGGATGCTGCATGCTTTGTACGATCCCGATTAGGAGGTTGCGTTGCTGTGTTTTGTCATTCGTTGGGATTTATTACCTCCTACGTACAAGCTGATATGTATCCGTAAACAACGAAAAAGAACGCCTATCCTCGTAATAATAGTCAGATAGGATAATTATAGCTACCCGATAACCTTTTTGACTCGCTTGTGGCGCACGCTTTAATCTAATAATTATATTTGAGATTTATACGTCTCATTCATATCCTAATAACATTTACGTTTAGGTTTTTCATGAATATCTTGACACCCCAACACTTTGTCAAATCACTCCTACCCAAATAGATGTCATACTCGAAAAGCCACCAGCTTTGTTATGGAAGTCGTTTGCCTTGCCGCCAGTGTTCGCACAGCTTTTGTCAACCCAAGAACTTTACAAGTGAGCTCTATTAATAGAGTTCACGGAGGCAATTCTTGTATCAGAGGAGCTCTTCTATGTCGTCATGATTGGATGAAACAAGTATTATGCGACAAATTACACAACAATCGAGCATTCGTGACTAGATGCCTTAAAGCATCATCTTTCCTCTCCTCTGAGAAGTAAGAGACTGGCTATATATGCTCATGTTAATCCATAAGATGGAATGGATATTAGCTTGTCTTAGTCCTCACGTATGATCGCCGGCGAAAGCCTTCGATACATGAATCTGAAGAGGCGAACTTGCGAATGTCAGTCAACTCTACCAAAGCAATGAGGTAAGAGCTTACCGCACTATCATACAAAACATTGTAGACTTCACAGTAATCTCTAAATACCAATTCGTTCCAACTATATCACGGACTACCGCCTCCTAGTGCTCACTTCCACCTTTCCTTCATAGCGAAGCTTGACAACGAGCGAGAAGGAAGGCCCTAACTTTTCTGACTTTTAGCAAAAATCATTTTTCACATGAAAGTATCATCAATATCCATAAATTTGGTGCAGAGACTCAATGCTCAAGCTGCGACTCGATCAGACATCAATAATCATGACTATTCTTTCAGCTGGAGCGTCGTCAAAAGCCGGGCTCGCTAAGCGAAGTGGGAGTAAACAACGTATCATCTCGCTGCTCGTCGCTCGCAGAGAATGAGAACAGTCGAGGAATCAGGCTTTGTGAACAGGGATATTCCTTTTAAGATTATCAGTCTTTTGGAATGGGATGGTGATGCAGGAAACCAATATTTCAGTAATTTCTTCAAGCCGTTGTCTTTGAGTGATCAGCGCGTCAAGTACAGGCCGCCCTGTAAAAAGTCATGAAAAGCAATGTCTTTTTCACGATATCACTTTCGCACTGTTTCACTTTTTTATCTTTTCTGAGGCCTGCACCCAAGAATTTTGATGAGGCAAGGAAATAGTATCGCATCCCACACCATACACAATCAGGCGATACCCCATCAGAATTGCACGTGTTTCCATGTTTCTCATATTCCGATACCAAAGGGGTACAACTCGATGTCTACGTAATCTGTCGAGAGAAATCATCTAATCCTAAGCATAACGATACAAAAAATGACAGCCAGCGCATCGCTCAAACCTTGCCATAATTCTCACATTCAAATACGCACATTTACTGATAACCGTATCGTCGTCCCCATCGGCTTTGACTTGGAACATTCTTGTATGGCACATGAGTATAGCCAAGGTCGACTTCCTCGCGCTCTGGCTCTGTTTCAGATTCAGATTCGGCTTCTAGTTCCTCCTCAGCATCGTCCCTCTTGCTCATCTTCACATCCGTGACATTCTTGTCGAAGAAGGTTTTCTCGGCAATTTCCATGTCGATGAGTCTAGAGGAGCTGACATTAGCATTTGCTCGTACCAATTGACAAGCAGAGTAAAGGGATATTTGAGGGTCTTTTAGGTAGAATCCACTTACTCCAAGCACTTCTTCAGGTCCCTATCTCCCTTGATCGTCTTCTCAAATACCATGAAGTATCCATTCTTATCGGCGCGAAAATCAGTGATCGCGAATGCACGATACTGATAGCTCAGGTACGGCAGTGAATCTCCTCGAACTTTCTTCTCATCCTCACACGGGAGGTACAGATATCCCACATTGATCAAACATGCTTGTACAGAGTCTTCTTCAACGCGAGCATGATCGCGGTCGGGCTTGATGACCTCTTCTGGATCCAGTCTGAGCTTCTTTGCCTTACTGGCTTCGGTCTCTGAGCTCGGTCGCTTCAAATTTGACGGATCCTCGACGAGTTTCTCGTACTCTGTGATCTTTTTGCTATCAATGGAATGCTCCTTGAGATATTTTATTCCGGCCTCTGTCATAAACTTCCTCGGTTCTGGCTTTGGCTCAGGTTCAGGTACAGGTTTCTTAGCACGACCTTTTCTGGTGCTCTTTGGTGGAGGAGTTTTGTGGAATGCAGATTCGATTTTGGACATGGATTTGTAGACCTTGTCAGCCGCAGGAGCGGCTCCACTCTCTGTTGTTGTCTTCTTTGATAGTGATTTTGGCTCAGGCTTTGCCGGGGCTTTTGTTGTGTGAGCCTTTCTGCCAGCTTTCGGGAGAGAGATTTTGTGGAATGCTGATTCGATTTTTGGCATTGGGAAGTAAGCCTTCTTGGTAAAGGGGACGACAGTTCCAGACTCCGTTGACTTCGTGAGTGCTGATTTTGATACAAGCCCTGGGGCGGCTTTCTTCACCTGGGTCTTTCTGGCATCCTTTGGTAGAGGAGTTTTGTGGAACGCGGATTCGATCTTGGGCATGGGAAGATAAACATTCTTGACGACAGAGGCGATGGCTCCATTCTCAGTCACTCCCGTCGTTGGTGCTGTCTTTGGCGCTGCTGAAGGTATAGCCTTCTTAGCACCAGCTTGTCTGCCGCCATTTGATGGCGGGGCCTTGTTGAAAGCATATTCGGCCAAAGGCATAGGCAGGTAGGCTTTCTTAGAAGTAGGAGCGAGAACTGAAACAGCCGCGCCAGCAGGCTGTGGCTTGGCGATAGACGTAATTTCAGGTTGATGAATACATGGTGTAGGAGACAACTTCTTGGTGAGGACTTCGTGAGTAGGTTCGGGAGATGATTGTACAATAGCGGAACTCTCGTCCATCAAAGAGGAGATTTCGAGGGAAAGATTAGGAGAAGCGGACCTGTACAAGATTTAGCAGTCGAGTATAATATGCGATGACCTCAAATTACCTAGAAGATGTCTCAGCAACCTGACCAGAGCTGGCAGAAGCATCCTCATAGCTCGCAACTCTCGCATCTTTCTCGTTCATAGCGGCATCATATTCGACCTCGATGTTCTTGAGAGTATCAGCTAGCTCGGTTTTCTTGCTCTCTACCATTGTCTCAAAGAACTCGAGCTCAGATCCCAAAACCGAATTCCAGTAATTCTCATCAAATTCTGCTTGAGAATCCAAGTAAGTTGCCTCCTTAGTTCCTTTCAGGTCACTATCTCGATCAAAGACAGGGTGCGGTTCAGCGTATTGGGTTACCTCATCGTGATCGGCGATGCGCTTTGCCAACTTCGACTTGACTCCGTCGCAGCGAAGCTTGCGTTCAATACACTCCTGGCGTAACTTGTCCTCAGTCCATCTGTCGTAACGATCCATCTTGAAGAGAAATTAAATGTCTGTTCGAATTTGGAGGATTTTGGATGTTGTCGCTGAAATATAGATGTTCTCATTAGGCTTCTGTAAGAGAGGGCGCTGGGGAGGCTAAGCGCTGATACGTTCGAGTTCGCAAGCGAACGACGCCGAAAAAGAATCAAGCGAAGCGTCTGCGAAGAGTTCAGTTTCGAGTACAGCACTGACTGTTGTTTTAGTGAATTTCTTAAACCACTGTTGCATGAATATCAAGAGCATAGGGTCCTCTTCTGTGACTTGAAATCATGTGGATCATTCGGTCATAGCAAGGCATAAATCTCCACTCGAATGCGCTCAAAATTCCAATCACAATTTGATGTTACTGAAACTTTTGAGCCTTCTGCTATGATTGAAAGTATCGTATGAGTGTCAAGTCTGTAAATACATATCGCGCTGATGCCGCATAAGCAGTCCCATCAGCTCTAGCCGTGGCTCAAGGAAACTCATCGTGGATGTTGAGCAGTAAGTTTCTGAAAAAAGATGCGCGGATCGTCAAGGAAAAGATTGTGCTAGTCCATCTCCTTTTCGGTGTCTCGCCTGTATGCTTGCTGAATGTATACTTCATCACTTGAGGACCACACCGGCGAAGTATTACGTAGAAAGAGCAGAGATCGCTACATTAAAATGTTGCCGTACGTCTAAGGTCTTCCGAAGCCTACCGAGTTTCCTTCGTAACTTGGCAAGGTTCGTCGTGAGACTCGTATCGTTCCTATTGTGATTCGTTCTTCCTTGGGGCCTGAAATGAAGCGTAGTCTAGAGCGTCTAAGGTTTGGTCAACGATGGATCCCATTGCGTCTAGCAACTCCTGTGCGCGCGAAGAAACTTGAGCCACCACTTTTGAGGCAGTATTGGCGTTTAAAGTTGACTATTGCTTCAAAACAATATCGTGTATGACAGAAATAGTGTACGAAGACCGGATTTCTAAGAGCAAAGGAGATTTTTTGGCGGAAACGGGTTATCGAGGAGGCGATGGACTGAATGATCTCGGTAAGTCCAAGAGTTGATATCGCATTGCAAAGATATAACACCATCTCGTGAGCCCCGAAAGCCCGTCGCAGTTTGTTCCAAGCCCGAATCCTCTTTACCGATGTTCCAGTCATAGTGAAAGCGCTTCGCACCGGGCTTGAGGTGATCTGGTAAAGGAAGGTACTCTTGTTAGAAACAAGACCTTGATTCTCTGCATGGGGTCCTGTCTATACCAGTTGGGGAGCATCAGCGACGATCGTGCCACCCTCGAAGACGTAGGAAGAACTTGAAAATTCGGTTTGAAAAAGGGGTTTGTGACGTATTCATATATTTTCTGGTTCACAGAGCCAGAACGTGAGTAAGGAAACCACCCCGAGTGATCAGCTTGCGTATCCGACCGCTAGAAGATGTGTCCGATCTCCAGGAGGAAGTTGAGTTACTTAATATACAGACCTTGTGCCAACTACGACGAAGTCAACTCTAGGATCAAGCTCCTCAGAACAGCTGTTCCACTTCGATACACAAGCGAATTGAGGAATATCTAAGATCCCTTCGAAATCACGAGCTGAACAGACTGTCGGGTTCGACACCCTGCCACCCTGTCAGCCTAAATGCAATGCACTTGCGTAAAGTGAAAGAAATGTGTCGGCGAGGAAAATTCAGGGAGCGTCGTTGAGACCTGATAGCTTTTGATATATCTTCATTGCAGGATATGTATCGCTGCATAATACAACCAGCCAAGCGTCGTGTTTCCCAATGCTCTCCGTCAAACAAATACAGTTCCTTCCCCAGAAAACGTTTATGCCGCCCAAATCCTCTTGATGGCTTCCGTAACACCAACATCATTGGTCTCAAACTCATACAATCCAACACCACACAGAACGGTACCAGCTCTCAAAGCCCACCAAGCTAGCTTTCTCGTCTTGGGTAATCGGCGTGTTGGGATATAATCGATGATACAGGACTCGAAACCGATGTGCGAATGGAGGAGGATAGTGGCGCAGAAGATAGCATCCATAGTTGGGTTCAACGACCCGGAGGCAAATGGAGCAATGGTTAGTGGAATGAGAGCAACTGCCATCGAACGCTCAAAGGTCCAGTGGTAGGATCCGTGTGATGGATTTGCTGCTGGTACAGGAGCTGGATCATTTGCTGTATTTATGTTAGTGAAGCTGTATGTTTGGGGGAGCTGTCAAAGCGTACCAGTTCCTTGGATGACCTCTGTTTTGAAGTTAGCAATCATTCTGTCAAAGTGAAGACATATATCTACTTACGGGGCAGAGGGGGAAGAATTGCTCTCCTGCCACTCTCATGGAAAGCAGCGACTCTCAATGCCGGTATATCTTTAGCAAATGCATTTCGTACAACCTTCCTCGAAATAGTCGATGATTGCTTGTTGATAGCAGGGAAGCTGGAGGTGAGCTTCGTCGAGAAGGCCCGCTTCGAAGCAGCAGTAAGACATGTCTTTTGGAATATCGCGGGTCGTACAATTGATGCCATCTTGACTTGCTGCGAATACTGGATCTGCAGAGGTTATGGTTCTGGGATTTAGAATCTTTCGAGTTCACCCCAATGTTCCCGATGGTCATCCTCGGCAGATGGTCATTGCTGCCTCAGGTGTCTGCAGCTTCGTAAATGAACCGGAACAATTGGTTGAAGGCTGGCTTATAAAGCGGCGTGGCAGCTCTATATGGACAAGGTTCTACTTAGTTAGTACCTTACAGGCAAGCGCAGGTGTAAAATAACCGTGTAGTGATGGTCTTTGGACAGTTCGGTATATGAAAAGAGGTAGAATAAAGGAATTACTAAAGGATAGGTACTGGAGAGCTAGGAACGATTCAAAAGGCTAAGAATAGTACTAAATAGCAGATATATGGTAAGCATTTAATTACCCCCCCTTTAATTGAACTAGGTAGTACTAGGAACTATACTTACTTACTTGGAGTATACTTTTACTGAATATTTAAAGTACGAACGGTCCTTTGATTATTATTTGAATATTCCGTGCTATTCAAATACCCTTGCTATTGCCTCCAAGGTATACCGTAGAGTATGAATTAACTAGGTAAGGTAAGTAAGATAGGTAATTACCTGATTTCTATAGAGGTATGAAAAGCAGGCGAGCTTTGGTATTACGTAAGCTGCTACCGCATTTACGTCCCTAGGTATTTTATACAATTCTAGGCTGTGCACTCTAGATACTTTGTGATTTTTTTCCCCAGTGTATTATTATGTAGTGTTGCTTTATCATTGGGCACCTTTTGTAAGGACTCCCTTGTAGTAGAAACTCACAGAATAACGCACAGACTCTACATTGCATATCATTTTCGCCCTGTACCAAGTACATGGGCTGAGTTGTTTGGAAACATGACGTTAATACCTTTGTATGAAGGTAAATGTTATGATCATAATGCAATCCAAGGATCGTTTGAAAATATATAGAGGCAAATCTTAGCAGCTTAGCATGTTACTTTTTAACTCCGTATTGAGTACTTTCATGGCTAGGTAAGAATGTGAACACTTATGGAGAAGTCCATTGGAAAGTCCATTCCAATTGCCAAGACATGATGCCGCTTTTATCTTCCACCACTCCCTGAAGGCTGAGAGAGCTTTTGATATGACTAGCAAAAACATCGTCCACTTCACTGCCAACTCCACGTCTTTTATTTCAAGTTCATCCCCTCAACCACCTACACATCCGACTCTATGGCGTCCCGGCGGTTAGCTCTCAACCTCACACAGGGACTGCGCAGCCGCGCTGCTCTCAACACAGTCTCGCCATTAAGAAGGGGGTTTGCGACTCCTGTGGTAAAGAATGGCGTGAAGACGGAATCGACGACATTGTCCAATGGACTGACGGTAAGGCCCGGAGGCCAGGAATAATTCGACGGTGCTGATGCAGTATAGATTGCTACAGAGCACTCGCCTTGGGCTCAGACTTCGACTGTTGGCGTTTGGATTGATGCTGGATCTCGAGCAGAGACAGACAAGACCAACGGCACAGCTCACTTTTTGGAACATCTTGCCT
Source organism: Rhynchosporium graminicola (assembly GCA_900074885.1). Classification (NCBI taxonomy): domain Eukaryota; kingdom Fungi; phylum Ascomycota; class Leotiomycetes; order Helotiales; family Ploettnerulaceae; genus Rhynchosporium; species Rhynchosporium graminicola. The sequence goes on from FJUW01000058.1 coordinate 88,720, forward strand.
TCAAGGTACGACTCAATTGGCCTCTGAGGGACAAATCCAGGGACTGATGATGGATAGGGTACCAGCAACCGAACACAACAGCAATTAGAGTTGGAAATCGAGAATATGGGAGGCCACTTGAACGCCTACACATCTGTATGTTGGAATCGTGCGGAAGAGCTGGACAAAAGCTAATACAGCATGCAGCGTGAAAACACCGTATACTACGCAAAGGCATTCAACGCCGATGTGCCCGCCACCGTTAACATCCTCTCCGATATCCTCCAAAATTCCAAGCTCGAGACTTCGGCCATCAACCGCGAGCGTGATGTTATTCTACGGGAATCAGAGGAGGTTGATAAACAATTGGAGGAAGTAGTTTTCGACCACTTACACGCCACTGCATTTCAAGGACAGCCATTGGGACGCACCATTCTCGGCCCTGCTGAGAACATCCAGAGCATTCAAAGAGACGATTTGGTCAACTACATCAAGACAAATTACACGGCTGATCGTATGGTTCTCGTTGGAGCTGGTGGTGTTCCTCATGAGCAACTGGTCGAGCTTGCTGAGAAGCACTTTTCTGGCCTTGCGACGGAGCCTCACACCGGAACCGCATCAGCAATCGCTGCTGCGCAAAAGCGAAAGCCCGAATTCATTGGATCCGAGGTCCGCATCCGTGACGATACTATACCAACAGCCAACATTGCAATCGCAGTTGAGGGTGTCAGCTGGAAAGACGATGATTACTTCACTGCTTTGGTCACTCAAGCTATTGTCGGAAACTGGGATAAGGCAATGGGAAATGCTCCTCACATGGGCAGTAAGCTTAGCGCTTTCGTCCACAACAACGACTTGGCCAACAGCTTCATGAGCTTTTCAACAAGTTACAGTGATACCGGGTAAGACGTACTGTGTAAGATTATGTGTCTCAGGCTAACATCCGTAGACTTTGGGGTATTTACCTGGTTACCGACAAGCTCACCCGAATTGACGATCTTGTCCATTTCGCCCTCCGTGAATGGTCCCGACTCTCCTATAACGTCAGCGAGGCTGAAGTTGAGCGAGCTAAGGCCCAACTGAAAGCATCAATCCTCCTTTCTCTCGATGGCACGACAGCGGTGGCAGAAGATATCGGAAGACAAATCATCACAACTGGACGCCGTATGGGTCCAGAGGAGATTGAGCGTGTTATTGGAGCCATCACAGAGAAGGACGTTATGAGCTTTGCGCAAAGAAAGCTTTGGGATCAAGATGTCGCTGTCAGTGCGGTCGGAAGCATTGAGGGTCTTCTAGACTACAACAGAATCAGGTTAGTATTTTCTTTAATTGGATTGAAAGCCAACTCTAACTCTTTTCGTAGGAACGATATGTCGAGAAACGCATAGATGTAGATTTGGGGAAGAGGGGTCGGGTTCGGGGTTGATAGAGTGTATAATGCGAGATAGCGCAGTTACTTTGTACACATAGGTCCACAAAAACGTTTTTACCCTATTCCGTTTCTACGGAGTCTTCAAACCTTGCAAAAGGTGGAAACACATTGGATTAGCAGATCGAAAGCCAACTCATTCCGGGAGGAAGTAGTATTTCTGAGAGGCTGAGCTCCTAGTAGACTTTCGCATCTCTCTCCCTGCTCTAGACCCTTTGACGCTATGACCCTCTTTGTTATACTTATATCCATAACTCTGTTTGCAAACAATCTTTTACAACGTGCTCTTGAGGCATCTCTTAAACATTTTGATTAGGCTTATGCAGAAATGATCTCAGGTCCGGGCGGTATCGGCTTCAGCTTGACACTTCCAGGGTCCCCTTCAGCTGCGTTGAGCTTAACTCGATACCTCGGGGTGCAATACTTTGTTGGCAATTAATTTGATTGCCTGTCGCAGATAATTGGAACCCCCTCCTTGTTGACATGATGGACAATACCTCGTGGCCGAAGTTGTCCAGGACGACAAATGTACAAAATGCTTCCTGAATCCTGACTGTCGCTTTTTGACTATCCCTTTCGTCCATCGATATCTTCATATTTCATCGATGTATACTAGGCGCTGGTTGGCTCCGTGGTGCGTTGAAACCTCAAAATTTGCTCGACTCTGGTACCATGCTCTGGGGTAAGGATGTTCGGTCAACCATAACATACATCTTTTATATCCGAATTCTTACTGAACTCAATGGCGGGTCAGCTTTTGTGCTTGATCCTTATGACATGATTCGAGGTCCTCCCCAAAGACCACGTAGGGAGGTAGTTTGAGCTCTAAATAGTGGTTGTTGATTCTGACCAATGCCTTTTTTTGGTATTGCCTTTCAAGCAGCATTATGCAAGCTCTCGCCTTTCGTATTCCTATGCCGCATAAGTTGGGTAGCTAGAAACTTCAGAAGCGCTAGATTTTGTCTAGCAAATGCAAAACGCCGACTGGGTATCAACTGGTTTCGAGACATGTTGCGCACTGAGCTGTTGTTTTGTTCCTTCTTCTTAGGGCTGTGTAATTTGCGGGCACATGGTATCGTGTAGACATTCCCACGGAGCTGAACTGGCTCGAATAATTGAAACTCCCCGGATGATCGGGTCTGAAAAGCTTTAAGCTTTCACTTTGTACTTGGAGTTCATCTTCACTCAGAGACAATAGAAAGACGACTCAACTCTAGCTGCCCAACCTCGTCACTTTCTCGCGCCGTCATAAGCGAGCCTGGCTACCTACCTACCAAAGAACCTTCCACCTATAATTTTTTTTCGAGGGAAAAGCATCCACCATTTCAGTTGCGACTTAAACCTCAACTACGGAGAACGCAACCAGCAACACGACCGAAACACCAATGGATCTCACGATCAAACCCAGCATAATGTCTGGAACTGAGCCCACCCCGAGCAGCTCTCCAACGTCCACCTTCGAACCCAAGACTGGCCTTAATATAGTATCAACCAAGACGGCACCCCCTGCCAGCCCCTCAGCTACTTCGAATGCAGCCATCAAACAGAACAGCATAATCGGTTCCCTAAAGGATGCAAATGTTACGGCAGACTCTAGCACCGGTTCTCAGGTGATTCCCTCCGAGTTCCACCCAGACTCCAAGTGCGAGCCCGTCCAATCCACCGCGAACTCGAGCCCGCGCATTGAGTCCAAGACAGAGCCTGGTAATAACCCTCTCGAACCTAAGCGCGTTAAATCAAACCTGATAGCTGCTGTCAAAGAGGCTGTGGTGACTGCAGCAAAGGTGAACTCGAATTCTAGTCATACAGTTAGCATCAACGAACATGGCAAGACACTTCCACATCATTTCAGCGATTCGAAGAGCCCAAAGGTCGATGTCTCATTCAATCCAGAGAAGTCCTCGGCTGCGAATATCCCCAATGTGTCCAAGGCAACTCCCAAGATCGACGAGGGCGTAAGTCCTAACACAGCAAGCTTCGATAATTTCAAGAAATACTCAATTATTCAGACTAGAAAAAGTCCTCAATCAAATCCTGCTCTTTCAAACAATGGTGGCTCGAGCACGAAGACGCTCTCTGAACTTCAGGCTGATTGTCGGGCTCGAAACATCAGTACTTACGGAACTTTGGCAGAACTAGCGCGTCGTGTTTCACGAAGTGATCAGCGAGAGGTGCAGTTTGCATTAGATGTCGCGAAGCAGGATAGGGAATTTGCACAGGACGCATCAGAGCGCGAAAAGAATCAGGAGACTGCCACGGGAAATTACGAGCACGAAAATCAGCAGGGAAAGAGTGCCGAAGAGAAGGCAGGAGTCAATGTCAAAGCCGCCACATCACCCAATCACTTTATTTCTAGCTCGTCTTCATACGCATCTGACAGTCGTCCACCCAAGAACAAGCCGCAACTCGCTCCTGCCATATGGGAAGACAAGAGTGCTCCACGTCATCTATCTGATTCCGGCACCAAAGTTCGCAGTTCCACCATTCCACATGGCATATCTGCAACAGTTAAGCCTTTCACCCCTCAGGATATCACATTTCAGAAGAATGATATACATAAGTTGTCTACCACTGAATCTACCAGACCATTTGGTCCCCAGGAGTCCGAGTTTCAGAAGAATAGTACACGTACGAAGCCCGAGAATGTCAAACCTACGAGAACCTTTGCGTCCCAAGATGTCCGACTTGACACTAACTACATGCTGTCACACGGGGGATCTGCCACAATTAGAAAGTCATCGAACATCCAAGGATTTGGAAGTCGTAAGATCACCTTGCCTGCAGCTCAGCAGGATGAAATGATTGCCTTGGCATCAACACCTCAGGTGGAGAGACGTCGTCAAGAACACAAGCCTGCTAATGCCGATACAACAAAGATTGCTAGAGCTTCTTCAGCTGCAAGTCTAGCAAACGTGGTGATAGTTAAGACAGACAGGGAGATGGACAAGATCAATTTTCTACACAAGCATACCTGGGAGGTCCAACAAGAGTTAGGGCGTAGGGGTATTGGAACTCGTTGCAGCAGAAAGACCATGATTACTCGCTTCTTTGACCAGCATCTCAAGAACCTTCGGGCCGAGTTTATTCAGGCAAGAGATACGTATGCGAAGAAGTCTGCGAATGATCCAGATGCGTCGCTTCAAAAGGACATATTATGGTATCGGCTTGAACGCTTTGAGGAACACCGTCGGAATCAAATCGGCTTGGCTGGAGAGCCTCACCGTCAAGCTTCTTACATTGCTGCAAAGGAGTGCAAGTATGCCTCGCCAAGACATGCTAAGATCATGGGTGACAAGTTGGCTGAACTCCTCGCCCAGGAGAAGCAGTTGGAGAAGGACAAGATCAAGAACGAAGTCAAGCCAGTTGATGTCAGTAAGGGGACAGCTGTTTTCATTAAGAAGATGGGTGATGGGGTCAAGCTGGAGCCAAGAAAGTGGTAAAATATGAGTATATTTAATAATCCGGAGGAATTTGACATACTGACATGAGTTAGCTTGAACCTCACTGGACGATTGTCTAGTTAATTGTCATTACTGCCTACTGATTCGTCGAGTCGTCATCGACAGTCGTTAGGAACGGGAATGATACGAGCGCAATGACAGCATGATGACTAAGTTTGCTTTCTCAATAGCTTTGATGATTTTCTGAAGGTACTCGCAAGATCGGAAGCACTGTGTACTTATCTAGCTCACTAAATTCAAGCTTCTGCCTCTATTCTGCAACCCCTTCTGTGTGGTCCAACGGCCTCCCAGGTGGCAAGAAATGGCACCGCATAAGCTGGAATTGAGAGTCTTTACTCCAGCGTTATCCTCTTGCTGACCCGTCTTGTCCTCGCGATCTAACTAGTTTCATTCTACCTTCTCGAGGATGGGGCTGAGTAAATACTATCATGACCCTCATGAACACTCCTTCTAATACGTTTACATTACGCATTCCCCTTCATCCTTTGTAATACTTGAGTCGGATCACCACGACCCGTTTCTTTTCTTGTGACATTCGCGTGTTGCTTCCATCCCAGCATGATGGTTCTCAGCTGAGACTATTTTCACATCCCGCAATAAATACAACCTAGCTCAGCAACCCGTTCCATTCTCAACCCTTCAAACCCGGCATTCAATATATGCAAGGCTGAAACCTTGTCAGGTCTGCAATTGCTTGTATGCCCCATCAGGATCTGTCACGACCAAGATCACGACTCGTCGACATGCACGACATCTGTCAAGTGACAAAAGGTCTCTGGACCCGGAAAGATGTGTTATTTGTCAAGTTTCAGCTTTGCTAAAGAACCTGGTCGCAAGCTTCGAAGAGAGTCTCCAGTTGAGTCAAATCCGTACCTTTGTGGAAAATGGCTAGATGGCTTGGCTAAGTGGTGCTCAATCATGCTTGTCCAGCCGCACTTGAATTGCTTGGCAGTTGGCATTCCGCGATCAACATTTGCTAAGTCTCGTTGCCACTTCGCATGGTGGCTGGCAGCCCGAGAATATTATGCTGTCTGTCCTATAGTATGCGTCGATCGTGGTGCAGCGAATTTTCCCGTCCCTTTCGGCGGAGGTACTCGACCCGAGCTGCAATTCTTCGTGGTGGAAGATGATCAGGACTTCAGAGGCAGCGATTCCCAATCGGCGGTAAGAGCATACTATTTATTGCACATGGCAGTTCGTAAAATAGATCTAGAGTGCTCGATGGGCGGCTTGTATCATTTGACTTCGGTATATATTAAGACCAGTAGTCCTCACGGGCTAAAGATTTGGGAGCTCTCGATTCTTTCATCTTGAAATAGCTTATACTTGTTCAAAATGCACTTACCACTTTTCCTCATCGTTACGTTCGTCCAGTTGGTACTATCTCAGGTACAGCCATTTACAGTAACAGGTTTTCTGGACAGGTAAGTCCCCTTCTTCAGATTTGACGCTACTTTTGCTAAACAACTTCTTAAGTGCGTCTTCCAAGTCAGGCACCGGCATAAATCGTGGGGGCGCAATCACTGTATCTGGATTCAACATCGTCATTCCTGAAAATCTGCTCGTCGAACTTCCTGCTGCATTTGTTCCCTTCGCCGAGTTTGCAGACGCCGGACCATCGAAACGAGTTGGACCAAATGAAGTTTCCGTAAGTAGACTCCTACGCGATCTCGGGCGTATCTGACAGGACAGGTCACGGGTAACATCATCAATAATGTCATCATCGCCGGTCAATTTTCTGTTTCTCAATTAGACCTTGCTTTTGCCTCTGGATCAATCGAGGGTCTGAGTGCAGATGGAGCCATCAAGATCAAGAATGGCCCAACATTACGCATAAATGATCCCAGAGCGAGATATAGCGCCGGATATACAAACCTGCCATTCTTCACGGCGGACGATGAGAATGCATCTATCGCCAGTTTCAGTGGATTCCCAATGTGTGTACCAAGAGGATCCGGAGATTCAAAGTGTCCTGATTCAAATAGACCTGCTGGATCTAGCAGCTTGTTAGTTTTACCTGTGACATACGATGATCGTGAAAGCTAAAGTTACTAGTGTTGTACCCAATGCTTCGCAAATGGTCCCTATCCGAGTTGGGGATTATATTGAGTATTCAGGTGTACAAGTTGGCGGAGAAACGATTGTGTACAGCATGGTTGTCAATATCAACATCCAAACGAGTGGCACCCAGGCTTGCTATATCAGAGTCGAAGATGCCATCATTGGAGTCCAGGATGCAAGTGCTGCCGTCGAAGCTGCGAGACACAGAGTCAGTAAACTTAACAAAACCTTTGAAACTAAAGCCACCCCACTGACATTACTTGCACCAGTTTGTTGGCTATACGTCCAGGTCAGACCTGCCTCTCACGATCTATGCCATCGATCAAGATCCCTGTACTGGCGCAGAGACCGACAGACTTGTAGCTTCAACCAACGTTGTAGCCTCTGCTCGGAACAAATGGGAAGTCAGAATTCCCAAAGGATCAAATATTGGTCTATTTACTCGCAACTATCGTGTCAAGTGTGGAGATACTATTATCACTACGCCCGACGGTTTCAATGCAGGCTCATACGTACAGCCAGTTTCAGAATGGGTATTTCCAGAACTTGTCACGCCAGGTGGAACTCCTCCACCTTTGGAGTTCTCGAATATCGGACCGATGAGAAATGGATTTGGGGTAATTGATGGCCAGGTATTCGGACAGTTGAATCCTTGGCCAGGAGCAACGGCTCCAACTGTTGTAGCCTGTGCACCACCTCCGACCACAACAACCTTGGTATCAGCACCTACATCGACCAGTGACAATAGCAACACCTCATCAGAAGGTCCAGTCTCCAGTGCAACTCCGGTTCCAGTCGCCATCGCCGCAAACGCAGGAGTCGATAGAATCGTTCTAGCTGGCACATTCGTCTCTCTTACTGCCGCTCAATCACCACTCAACCTCCTTGCCTCAGATTTGACATACGCTTGGTCCCAGATTTCCGGCTCGACTGTCGGGGTAACACTCGCCAAAAGCTTGACTTCCACTCCATCATTCGTCGCACCCGTAGTACCTGTCGGCGTATCTCAACCCCGCGAGTTCCGCGTCATCATAACACATACCCCCTCGGGTTCAAAAGCCAACGACACAATCGTCGTGACATCAGACCGCTCATCCACCAGTTTTGACCATCCCGTCATCGACACACTGACCTGGGCTTCCAGACAAGGGGGGACAGTAACTGCTTCGGTACGCACCGAACTCGTCGATGCTGCTGGAAGCATGAGGATTGTTTTCGGACCAGTGGCTGGGGGTGTGGAAAGACTTATGACGAGAGGGGCTGAAATTAATGGGAAGGTTACTTATACATTTAATGCAAGGAGCATACCGAGCTATACGCTTGCGACGGTAAGGAGCTACATCACGGTTGGGAGCTCTGCTGTTTTGGTGCCAGGGCCACAGGTTAGTTCGACGACTATTACACCCGGCTGATGACTTGATATCATAGTCTGGTTTATATAATGCGTGGAAAGCGTGGTACCTCGGATGCTAAAGCGGAAGGATTCGTCCTTCTATGTGTAGATAGCTTGTAGTGTTTTACGAATTCAATGATTTTTACAAAATACTCGCAGGCCTATCACATTGGCGCATCTTCATAACACAAGTTAAAGTCGACCGAGTAGCCTCATCTCTGTTTTTCAATAGCCTTGTCTTTTCCAATCTATATGGCAGCTTACCTTAAAAATATTTCAATCGGAGAATTCGCTTAGCGGCGCCGCAATGAACAAAATGCTGGCACCAACTGGAAAAATCGCAAAATATGCCACCTTCATGCTCCAAAGACCTCACGTCAAGATAAAAGAATTTATTCAGTATTGATTTTCACACATTCTTTTGAATAGCTGCGTTCTAGCTTACATGGATAGGACTGTTTCTATAATCACAAACAGCAGAAAAAGACTTCGGCTTGGGCCAGAATCGATACAAAAGTGAGACGCCTCAGAGGACAGCACTCAGCTTCAAGATTTGGAGGGCAGAATTTGATACTTGAGAGACACAGTTTCAGACAGATAGCGCACAAGAACTCGCTGCCGAGACCTCATGATCAACGACAGCCGAAAGAAGTCCATCCGAAGATCCAAACCAAACAAAAGCAAAGCGTAATCACAAAAAGTGATCCTCGTATCCTACGACATCGAGTTATCAAGCATCTCCTTCCAATGTAACACCATCCCGGCATATTTTCCCTCGCCATCTATCCAGTCAATCGACCTATAGCACCGGATCGCGCTTTCGTCTCCAGAAGCCGAACATTCAAACAAAATGAAAGCTCCTGATTCATCAGCGCGAATGTGGACGTTTTAGACGTATGTTCGCATGCCTTAAGTAGAGCCTTTAGTTCTGTGAAGCTCGCATAAGAGGTGGCGGGGACGAAGATGTAAGGGAGGCGGGTGAGCTTTGGTGCAAGAAGAGTGTTTTCCACTAGGATGTGGGCCAGATTTTCAGCATCGGAATGTGTAGAAGAAGATGTCGATGGATAATGGGAGAGAGTAGAGGGGTGCGAACGAGCGGGGTCGGAACAGCTTCTCTTGTTGGCTTGAAACGTAGCGGTTGTAGGCTGTCGGCCGTGATCATTTTGGCCCTCAGCTTGATACTGTGATCTCAGGGGAGAAGTTGCTTTACGCTTGAGTACAGGGGGCTGTGGCTGTGACGAGAAATTCGCTCTAGGTGGGGAGAATGAACGAGCGTTGAGTTGTGGGTGCTGTGGAGCTGGAGCTGATCTGTAAGGTTGGATCACGTAGGGAGCTGGTCGGGGAGCGAAGTCTCGAGGGTGGGTTTGCAGATCTCTTGCTTCTCTCAGGGCCTAGAGAGTAATTAGAAATAAGTATCGATGCAGCTAGGAAGGAGACTTGAGTATACCCTCAGTCTATTAAAAGCTGGAAACCAATGGCGACTCTTCTCTTGCTTCGGACCAAGCTCTCTGTCAGCAGTCAGTACTGCCCTTTTTCAAGACATAAGACACCTAAAATATATGGGAAGACCGATGGCAGTGTCATCGTTTGATAACAATGACCTTTTGCCAGGACGAGACAGCGAAGAAGTAGGGAGACTAACCTATCCAATTCCACAAGTTTCTCGTCCCTCTCAATCCTTAGCTTGTCGACCTCAATATCGTATTTCGCAACGAGTCTCTTCATCGATGCTTCTTTTCTTGATCTGGCCACGTCAACTCCGACATCGTGTTCGGCTTTGATTTTCATCCTTCGCTGGAGACGTGAACCCTCGCTTTGTGGAGGCATGTAGTTCGCAAACAAGATATCCTCAAGCTCGACTTCGGAGAGGTCTGTGATGGACCGTTCAGCTCGGTAGTGTGTAGGGCCTTCGTTGCGTTGCCGGAATGGGAGATCTCTGTTGCTGCTGCTGGCTGGTGGCGGGGCTAAGGGGTCGAATTGTCCATCTGCTCGGGGATCTGAGGCCATCCGTGGGCGAGCTGTGTTCTGAAAGATCATTTGTGGTCTCTCCCGACCATCATCAGCAAAGCCAAATGAGGATCTTGTGACTTCAAATCCAACTGTGTCTTCACCCTCCGCTCTCTGTATATCACGACTCCTACCTTGCCTAGATGGAGCCCTTGAAGAGCTTCCCTGATATACTCCTCCGACCGAATTTTTTTCTTGACTTCTCAACCTTTCCGACTCTCGTACCTTCTCCTTTCGGGCACTCTCCTCAATCAATCGATCTTTCCTTTCCAGTCTTTCAATAAGATCTCGCCGCAATCCTGCATTGTCCAATCCAGACTCCTCACATTTCTCCCGTAGTGCCCGGACCTTGAGGTCGACGTATCTGGCTGGTCGTGTCATTGTCCGATTACATGAATTGAAAAGTCGTTGGATTTGATTGTTGAAGTATTGTTGAAGCAATGATGGTAATCAAGGCAATCATAACAAGCTAGCTGGGATGAAAGTAAATAATGGATGGGTGGGTGGGTCGGTCAAGCGAGATTGAGCATTGAAGTGGGGCAACCATTTCGAGATATGTGGTAGATGCCTATGGAGGTCACTCCTCCGGCGGCTTCAGTTTTCGACCGACGGAGCCAGAATTTACCTTGTGTCGTCTTACTTTAAGCTGACAAATGAATGCAACAGAAAATCACAACGCGAACTTGAAGTTGCGAAATTTTACGGGACATCGCCCGAAGTAATACTTCAAAGTTCCTATACCATTTCATAATTTTACCAGGTGACGGCAAGAAACACCAGCATAAAATAAGTGTTTCCTTCATCCCACTCGAATCCTTTCGCTGTATACTAGTGTATCTAGGCTCGCTCTAGCATTCGGAAATATTCAAGAAGACGGTTTTACGATAAAAGACTCCGTACAAAATACAAGCGGCATGGTACTTAGGTAGTGTTTGCCTGCGCCAATACACAATTTTTTTTGATATAAACAGAGGCGTTGTAAATAGAAAGAGTTCAAGATGCTTGAGCTTAAACCACGTTCTGGGAATGCTGAATTTGAACTTCTATAGATCGGATAATCAAGTGTTTTCTGCAAGATATGGTCGCCAGCATCTGACTGATCTTAGCTCAAGTCCCCTTCCCACAGCAGCGAAGCCGAGTGGACCCAAGAAGGTGCAATGGTTTCTGGAAGATTCTTGAAAGAGATAAAAAAGCCGGGCCCGAAGATCATTCAGGAAGGAAATATCTTTAAGCAGGCGAGGCAAATAAGCGTAACTAGGATTAGCTGTAGCAGTCGTACTGATCCAACACCTTGAGCCAAGATTTAGGAACCGACTACTCAAAAGCTCTACGTTCCTCTGCTTGGATGTTAAGAAGAGTCAAGCACTTGACAAAGAAAGCAGTAAATCAAAAGAGTATTCTGAGAAATTGACGTTCATCCAGGATTCCTAATCAAGGCTCGACTAACCAACCACCGCAAACCTTCTCTGCGTCTCTGAGTTTGCGTGTAGACACCAGACCTGTCCATCCGCGTAAGTGAAAACCACATGCTGGCTGCGAATCATTATTTTAACCCTATTAATACCTTCGACTCACTAACCTGGCACTCGCACCCTTTAGGACCGTCCCTTGTCTAGGAGATCTTGTGCAGCCCGCGATGCCCCGACATCAGCCTTCTCAGCCATCTCAACATCTTCTCTCTTGATCTATTTGCGCACATTTTCGATGCTGTCGCGATCTATTGTCTTTGGATGATCGTTCATGATCCTGAGTCTCTTTTAATGAGTGTGGCAGACTCAGATCGTCCATCCCTCCCTGTCTAGCAACCGCGTCTAGTACCTTCCTTGCCTTTAGCTAGCTTCTTCTCCGCAGACCAGTCTTAATCTTCACTGGTGAGTTTCCAGACTCTATTGTTGGACTGCTAGGCTGTTGTACTGTGGCTGGAAGGATTGCTTTTGAAGTGCTGGTTATTGAATGGCATCGGACACGAGTTTCTGTTGTTCTTAGTTCTGCGAGACATGAGATCTGATCAAAAGATCATCGGTGTTGTATCTGAATGAAGCGGTGGGGGCTCGGTCGGGGGAGGTCAACACGAAGAAGCGAAGAGTTTATTCAAGTGGGGCTAAGCACGAAAATGATGTAGTAGGTCGCCTTGTGAATCAACTATCAGGATATGTTCACTGTTATTAGGATCGTGTGCCTGGGAGAAGGATGTCGCTGATAGGACCAGAAATCTGCTCTGTTTACAACTTGGCTTTTCTTCCTACCACAGGGACTCATCTTTTCACTCTTCCGACCTCTACAGCTTAGCATATTCTTAGCCTCTTTTGCTACGAATTTCCTTAGACCACACTAGATAAAGGACTAAGCCTTATGAAATTCCAGTCTGATAGCTGCCTAGGAGGTAGGCTGATAATCTATTAATGACTACCTCTAGACACTGTCGAATCAGCAATTCGAATAAGCCGCACTTCGGCAAGCCAAGCCTTTGGAGTGCTATGGTTTTTAGTAGCAGTGACGTCGAGGGTATGAAAGTTTGGTGCGGAAATCGAATAGGAACAGTAAGTCACTTGAGCCAAGTAGGTTTAGAAGTTAGTCGTGGAGTTACCAGTGAAGCTAGGTAACGTTACCAAGCCGCACAAGCTCCTTACTTTCAAACTCTCACCCAGAACATATTATTTTCTTTTATACTCCTCTCATTGCAAGTAAGTCACAATGAATTTTCGCATGTTGAAAAACCTGTGCGTGGCGATAAAATTGGACATCTCGACGTATACGCAAACATTTCATCCTTTCGTACGTCTTCCATTAGAGAGAGCTACGGCGGCTGATATGAGATGAATTCATATCATCAACATCTTTTACAGAGATACACACCGGTTCTGAGACGGTCCATTCAGCACTACCACATACTCTGACTACGAGAGGATATTCTCGTCGAGAAGCCCTGCATTATCCTTTCCGTGTGCATCGAATCTGGAACACGTTCTGGAAAGAATGGAAAAGACAGCTGTTGACCTTGATCATCGATAGTGTGCGAGAAAGTACCCTTGTGTCGGAGTAGGAGAATGGAGGATTGGAGTATTTATTTCCAGACGGTGTACTGAGAGTTTAGTGAATTGTGATGGTGCACACATGAAGAGAGATATCTGGGATTGACTTTACCCGCCAGGCGAGGCAGCCTGAGTCGCATTCATGAGCTCATTAGCTTGAAGGAAATCACTATCTCTGTAGGCGCCTTCGATTCATTTCTTGGGCAAATTCTTCTGGGAAGGAGGTTTTACATTTTTTGCTGGAAATGTACAAGAAGATATAGGCAGTGGCTGCGGAGATTGGTGCCTCCGATCTGCTAATTCCGTATGTGCGCACCTACTTATGCTCTGGATGGAAGGATCATGTTATGCCTCCAGATGTAGAAGGAAGTTATTAACAATACAATAGCGTCTGGAAGTACTAGACACAGATTGTAAGATTGTGAGAGCACATCACCAAACACTGTAGAAAGTCAAAACATGTTGAAGATAATTATTGTTCGAGTGTGAATATAATATGCATTGAAACATCAGTCTTGACTAGCTATACATTAAAGCCTTGTCCGGGTATGTGGAGACAGCGGGCTGCACACTGTTGGAAAGGATCTCAATTTACTGCTAGATCATTAGTCCAAACTCATTTACAGCTTCGATTCACTAACCTCAGGATCCGCAATTTTCAGAACCGCCTTGCCGAAGTTCTTTCCCTGAAGCATGCCAATGAGGCCCTCGGCAGCATTATCAATGCCGTCGGTAACGCTCGTCTTCGCCTTGAAAGTGCCCTCGTGGAGCCACTTCTCAACATTCTTATTCCTCTCCTCAAAGTACTTGGGTCCCATATCCTTATCTCCAACGATAAAACCGCGTAGAGTCAGTCTCTTCGACACGAGATACATGAGGTTCTTGATACCGTAACGGGCATCAGGAGCACTATTGTATTCAGACACCATTCCGCAGCCAATGACACGGCCAAAGTCGTTCATGACCTCCAATGCAGCCTCTAATTGTTCGCCTCCAACGTTCTCGTAGTAGATGTCGATTCCATCTGGAGCGAGACGCTGAAGAGCCTCGAGTGGCTTCTCCTTCTTGTAGTTGAATCCACTGTCAAATCCAAGCTCCTTGGTGATGAAGTCCAGCTTCTCGTCCGAGCCAACAGAGCCGATGACCTTAAGTCCATCGTGCTTAGCCAGCTGTCCAACTAATTGACCAACAGCTCCTGAAGCAGCAGAAATGAAGATCGTCTCGCCCTTCTGCGGCTTGCCGATCTCGTAGAACGAGGAGTATGCAGTCAGACCCGGCATGCCCAACGCACCGATGAAGATCGTCAAGTCCAGGTTGTATGGGTTGTCGATCTTCCTTAATCCATCAGCGAATTGTGATGGCAGAGCAGAGTATTCCTCCGTTGGGATCATGCCAACTACCAAGTCTCCTGCGGCAAATTTCGAGTTATCCGACTTGATGACCTTGGCTACGGCGCTGTTGTTGATGGGCTCTCCGAGCGCAAAGGGTGGTGAGTAGGATTTCTTCTCTGGGGAGCGCATTCGGCCGCGCTGGTATGGATCGAAGGAGGCGTAGAAGTTCTTCGTTGTGATTCCGCCTGCTGGAGGGGCTTGCTCGAGGTCAAATTCGCGTGACTCGATCGTGAGATGTTCACCTGCTTTTGGAAGGCCCTCGGGGACCTTCTTGAAGATGACACCTTTGTTTTGGACCATGGTTGCGGTTGTTGATGTGTGTGATGTATGGGTGATAATTGATTTGGTAGAAGGAAGTGGTTTGTTGCGGTTGCGGTTGTTGTTGTTGATGTATGTGTGGGTAGTTTTTGGTAGAGGGAAAGTGGTATGCAGAAACGAGGGGAATGAATATCTGCGAGGATTTTCAATTGATATAGGAAACTTGGTACCCACTAGAATCTCGATCTGAATCTGAATCTGAATCTGAATCTGAATCTGAATCTGAATCTTACACCTGATGGAATGTCAAAGAATCACATACTTGTATGACTGCAGTGCATTGCATTGCAAATACTGCAAATGCCCCGCTCCGACGTCAATGGAAGGAAGTGCGGTGCTCCATTCCATTATAAGTAGGTTAGGTATGACGATGGATGACCAAGAAAAGACAGCCCCAACCCCAACCCCAGCCCAGCCCAGCCCACATCACTTCCCCGATATCTCTTTCACCTAATACCTGCCTACTCCGTCCGTAAATGGGTTCTTAACGCCGTAATTTGTACGGGACGTATGCTCGAAAGGGTCGCGGTCCTCCCGAATGTGCCCGCCCAGGTGCGTGGAGTAGATAGATACTTAGATGTAGGTGTTAGAGTTTGAGGATTCGTCCGCGGAGATGGTTGTGCTTGTGACAACCGTCGGGTCCTGTGAGAAAATTCCCTTCGAAGGGGGGACTTCGTACTGTAGTCCGGAGGCGGAGGGAAGGAAGGGCTTGAAGACCGAGGTCCACCACGGGCCACGGCTGAAGTTTTGCAAGAAAAGAAAAGAAAAAAAAAAGGAAAAAAAAAAAAGACTGGATCCATACTTACTGTACTTCCTTCCAGGAGGCGAGGGGCTCGACTCGAGTCAGGGAAAGCATCTCGAAGCTACGAACACGAATAATTGAGGAGTATGTTGGCACGGAAGCCGTAGTTCGTAGTTCGGAAAGAAAGGTGTAGGAACGCTAACGAGGCGAGCTTTGTTCCTGTTCTTCGCAAGTATGTAAAGGGTATATATAATACAAGTACTTATACAATGAAGAAAAAAAAGGGATAATCGACGATGAACGGTTGGGGGTCATAACCTTCATGTCTCGAAGAAACATCGACACGTGACTGTCTATACCCAGGCAGTCGGCACACCACACCATAAGGCATAGAAATCAAATTTCTCTGCTCTCTACGGAGTGGAGAATTTGGTAGCTTCCAAATTCCGGTTGAATGTTTCCCTCCATGGATACTCAGTCGACTTTTGTCTTGTTCTTTGTTGCTATTTCAGGTACATTACAGTTGTGTCATTCACAAAGCCACCACCTATGAAGTTTGTACTCCATATGGTGCCTTCGTTTTGTTTCGTCCCGACTTATCTTGTTTGCTCCGGGTATGCGTAGCTGTCTGCGGAATATGCTGCGCCAGGAATGATCGATTGGATTTGTGATGAGAAACTTCATGGGAGCAGTGCTTGCTTCTCGCCGCCTTCATGTAGCAAGTTTGCTCGCCAGTCATAGAGGTGCCAAGGTGGTTGGTTGTTGGCCGATATGACAGGTGGTATCTTGATGAAGAAAGTACACTTGAGGAAATCTGTAGAAACATATCATATCTGTATC
Source organism: Rhynchosporium graminicola (assembly GCA_900074885.1). NCBI lineage: Eukaryota > Fungi > Ascomycota > Leotiomycetes > Helotiales > Ploettnerulaceae > Rhynchosporium > Rhynchosporium graminicola. The sequence goes on from FJUW01000058.1 coordinate 105,373, forward strand.
TTTCCAGGAAAACCTGATGCTTTGACAGTGAATTCTATACCTGATGTTGACAAATTCCTTCGATCAGTCGATAATAGATGTATCTTACGAACAGGCTCGGTCGGTTCGTCGGTGCGGAAGCCGGAGGCAAGGGCCGAATATATCCTTCCACTTCACGTCAATTGATCGAGTGATCACTTTCCAAACACGATCGTACTTCAACAACAACAACAACAACAACAACAACAACAACAACAATAACAATACCTTACCAGGTAAAATTCCCGGTAGCGAGGTCGGTGGTGTCTCTAGCAGGGGCAGCGAATACAGTAATCACCACGAAGTAAGCAAATCCTTAGGCCAAGCTGGCTGGAAAACAATGAAGATAAAAAGCAAAAAAAAGTCCGCTCAAAGCAAATAAGATTATTATTTATTTATGGCTTCCCGGAAGCAGATAACATCGCAAGTTTAATTTCCACTAGGCTCGTTGCTTTTCATAGTTGGATTAATTCGCCTACAAAGTCTACTTCCAGACATATCCATTTCAGCTCGACGCCACGAATTCACCCATTTCAGCGCAGGCTTGACATCAGGTGATAATCAAAAGTGAATTATTGGCATGGTCGCAAGACGGGGGACCTGGATGTATGATTCAAAATTAACCTTTTGCATAGATGTCAAAGCAAAGAGAGCTAATCTTTATTGCAGTAGGAAACGATAGCGGGATATCCTATTTGACAGGGCATGACAGCTGCGTGGTATAAGTATCGATGTGTGAAGATCTGGCCGCGCTTGTATCGAGGGATTTCTCACCAGACACAACACTTGGACCTCGCCAAGGATCTGCCGCGTATGTCGGAAAACTAAACCTTTATGTCAATCATTAGCTGCTTTCTAAAGATGCCACTATACTTCTATAGTTGGAACTTGGCATGAGCATACTAGATAGGACTTAAACGTGGACGTTTCGTAGCAAGGGCTGAATGTGTTGTATGGGTCATACACCCTGCCGAAAATCTGTGTGTGTATATGTATATACACACATATCCTCGATGCAACCTCGCCGTATTCTGAGTCACCATCGTCTCTTGCTTTTCTCCCTACGGTTTTCTATCTCCTCATCGCGCCGCAAAATGGCTTAGTCAACTCCAAAGTATTGCTGCTCAGAGCTAGCTGGCAGCGATATGAAGGAAACTTCCCGGTTCTGTGGATATAAGTATCTTGTCCGAGTTGGGAGATCAGCATCGGTCAGTGCGGGGCCTATGGAGATCCGCCGGGCAAGCCACGATGTTCAAGCCGGTTCCTATTCACAGAATCACAGTCGGATTTTGTTGCTTTTGTTTCCTAAGGAATCCTAAGGAATGCCGGTTATTGGTCAGAATACTGAACACGACAAAAGTGGAAGATGCCTCGAGTCTCACTCCCGAGACACTTATTGTGCTTCGGAAAAGTTATACCACTGTGTTTCTAGCACCCATTCTGCTATTATTCTTGACAGAAAACCCACTCTCGAAAGAATTTACCAGAAACTTTTGTGTTTGCTACCAAATTTTCATATTCTTGAGCTCGTTAATTGATACTGATCCAGCCTGGCTTAGGTCGAGTGCTTGCTAAACGGGGTGGACGCTTCCACTCAGAAACCTCTTGGTGGCTGACTCTGGCTTACGCTAGACCGACCCTGAATGGATTCGGCAGACTTCTCGATAGTCAGGACTACTGAAAAATGAAACATTCAGGACTTGTCAGCCAGTCGAAGACCACCCTCTTTGTTCACCATGGTCTGATCTTCTTGGAATCCAGGCCGTGTCTTCTAGTGGGACACCCAACAAAGGAAAGAGATATAGAATCAGCTTTGTCCTGCAATATCAGAGGCATCTTCTTATAAAGTCTTCCTCTATTTCAAAGGCTTTGGGAAACAATTTACAGCAGCGTATCTTCTCTCACTATTTAATTCTTGACTTCAGAGCCGTCCGCGTCCCATCTTTCACAAGAGATCTGTCTGGCCGAAAGATAAGACCTCGAAGCGCCCTACCGCACTCGTCTTGATCATAGGAAAGGAAGATAGCGCTACTATTTTAATCTTCCAATTGATATCTCTCAATTTCGTACTCCGCTCATCATGAAGGGACTCTCGAACCTGCGAAGGCAGAACGAGTACCACCAACCACTTGGAACCCAAAATAGCACTATATGTTCTCGACTCCATTGGATCTTCAGAGGGCCTCCAAGACCGGCACCCGCATCAAGATATCGGGACGAGAAAAGGTACCATCATACGCCAACGCACGCAGGATCCTCTTTCATGAGGACAGCCACGACGTCGACAATGCTTGGGGGTCTTATAGATCAACACAAGGAGCCGCAGCTAGCAGACACCAGAGGAGGAGCAACGACGGCTCCGTCATCGTGCGAGAATGCGCTGCAACCACAAGTCTGATATGATAGACGAAGGAATGTAACAGCGCGGGCATCAAATAGACAGGGGCCGTCGGCGTATAATAGCGGGGAGTTTTCGGGAAATATTGCTATGGTAGACGACATGGACGATACAAACTCGGGGATACGCGTCGCTGAGCTACTCGAAATCCAGTTTTCAGGAGTTTGATGATGTAATGATAAGAGAACGATATCATTGATGGCATGAAAGGAAACTTCATACCCTGGCGTTTTGGTCTAAAATATGTATTGCTTGGCTGGCTTGCTGGCTTATATCGCAAGGGCGCTCACGGTACAGTAGGGTGCAAAAAGTTTGAACACCCCCCCAGAAAAGGTGTGGGAATAGAACCTCTTGAGAAGCGTCGTTATATTGTAGAGAAGGTCTGGAGACCTTAGAAAGAAAGCTATAGGAGGGAGAGGTCTGTGCGCTACTAGCTAGGTATAAATCCAGTGATATCATAAGTCTACTACTCATAAGTCTCGCCCTCGAGACCTCTATCGATACACTAAAGTAAATTATATAATATAGCTATAAATATACCTCCAGAACTAAGTACTCCTAGAAGTCTACCTAAATAACTCCCTTTAGAGATAAAGAATATCTCCTTCTAATATTATAACTCCTAAACCTATAGATTAAAACTCTATAATCCTTAACCTTAAACCTTCTATATATATTATTAAACTCCTTACTCCTGCTGCTATACCCTTAGTATAGAATCTCTAGCTACTACCTCTATCTTTCGACCTATTCTAAGCTCTACTAGCAGAGAATATTTACCCTTCTTAGCTCTAAGGTTCTAATATAATAGTAGTCTTTCCTCTTATCTATTTATAAGGTATAAGTTTCGCAGATAAAAGGGCTTTATTTAATCGATATAGAAGTATCGTAGTATAAGTATTCCGTCGATCTATTATAAGGTATACGATTTGCTATATTCGCTACTTATACTAGAGACTACGAAAGGACCTCTCTAGCTTAGGCGTAGCTTTTATCTAGCTATAGTATAATCGTAGAGTATAACTATAGAGCTAATACTTAGATATTATCTTCTAGATACCCTTAGATTATATATCTCTTTCCGTCTTATTCTCTCTAAGTGTGAGGCTATATCTACTTACTCTAATTTAGTAGCTTATACTCTAATATACTCTAGTACCTTATCTTCCTATTCCTTATTCTTCTTACTATTAGCTCCCTAAAGTATATTAGGGAAACCCTATAAGTCTAGCTCCTGATAAATCGCTCTAATATAATAGGCGGGAAAAGCAAGGTCCACTTCTGACCTAGGCTAGTACCTACGGTATATATAGAAAGGGGAGTAGCTAAGGAACCTAATCTCTCTTAAATTCATTTTAAATACTACCTTTTGAAGCTTAATAGTATAGTTAGGGCTAGTCTTAGTTATCGCTTACTAGACTAGGTTAATAGCTTTCTCTGCTATACCTATAGACTTCTTAGAAGCTGAGGGTAAGTTGAGCTATAAAATACTTTTCTTACTTATATAGTTTCTGATTTCTTCCCTAAAGTGACTTCTAGGATTAATATAAAAGCTAATAAGTATACTATCTGTCTTAAAGAGTATATCTAGCGATATTTTAATATATTCCGAATTAGCTACTATATAAGGAAAGGCCTAAACTAGCCTAGAGAAGTAGTCTATAATAATAAGAAGGTATCTATAACTCTTAGGTAGTTATATAAAAAGTCTATAGAAGTCTGCCCTAAGTAATTCTATCGGTATAGAGATTATTATCTAGGAGAGTAGTACTGACTTTTGAGCTAGTCCGTGTTTCGCGTATTGAAGATAGCTAGTAATATATAGAGTAATATCCTTAGTAAGTATAGGCTAGTAGACTCCTCTGAGTTTTCTAGTAGTAATAGTTAATATAAAATATCCTCCTTTATTATGCGCTTTTATTAAAGCTTCTGTAACTTGTCCTAGTATAAGATAATATTTATATACTCTTCTCTATTTATATTATAATACTTTATGCTCCTACTTATATTTCTTATATCGGAGCTCTAGGGATCTCTTCCTTATACGATCTATATCTTCTGAGTAGATACTATAGATAAGGAACCTGATAATATCCTTATACTAGTATATCTTCTTATAAGCTTCTGAAGGGGATATTAGCTCGACTGTTACTAGCTTAGAAGACTAGTAAGTCTCCGCAGATAGAGCTTTAAATATTTCACGGAGAGGCGTATCTTCTAAGACTTATAGCTTAGTAAAAGGTGAACTTAACTATAAAGTTATATCCTAGAACCTCTCTCTTACTATATATAAGGTAGCTATGAACTCTAGATCTTCCTTCTCTGTTCTAGCCTATTTCTTAATATTATTAACCTTAAATATTCCCTTAATAACTTTAAGCTTCTTATTATTAGCTTTCTTAGAAGTAAGCTCTAATTCTTTTAGTAGATCTTTATATCTACTAATTCCGTCTTTTTATCTCTAGATAGGTCTAGTAATAATCTGCTACTCTTCTCTAAACCTTATTATATCTAGTCTATTATAATTATCTCCCGGGAAAATAGTACGTGATAAAGTATCTATAGTCTTATTTCTACTGCCGGGAATATAGTAAAGTCGTATATTTAATAACCTTAGCTCTGAAGCCCACCTAGTATAAATTCCTTCTTAGAGCGCTAATAAGTCCAGAAAGTGAGTAAGTAGCTAATGATCTATATAGATTATTCCTAGCTTATCTTCTCTTAATATATAATAATACTTACGGCTGAACTCTATAATAGAAAGTAGCTCGCGTTTATAAGTTCTATAATTTCTCTAGGCCTTAGAGAATATGAAACTGTCGAAAAGGATTAGTACTATCTTCTTCTCTCCCTCCTTAGATTATATAATATAATATCCTCTTATATATCTACTAGTATCTATGTATATTTATACTAGGAGAGTTAGATTATAGCTATTTCTCTCTACTACTCTTAAGTATACTTCCTTTAGTAGCTTAAATAATATCGCCTTATTCTCTCCCTATCTCTATTCTATATCTCTAGTAAGTCGATTTAGTAGTCGAGTAATCTCCGTATAATTCTTAACTTATAGTCGCGTTATCTAGATCGCTCTTAAGAATCTCTTAACTTCTATAGCGTTTTTTAGTATTAGCTATATATTAATCCTTAATACCTTTTCCGGTTTAATTATAGATTTTCTACCTGCCTTATATATAGTCCCTAATACCAGAACCTCTATTATAAATAATAAGCACTTCTTAAAGGAGAGCTTAAGACTAGACTATAAGAGTCGAGAGAGGAGATATTCTTTTAGAAAGGTAAATATCTCCTTAAATATCTTAAAGGCTACGAAGATATTATCTATATAGAAGAGTAAGGCCTGAAGAACTACTTTACCCTTAGAAATAATTAGAGAGAATAGTAAGGGCTCAGAATTATTAAACCCTTTTACTACTACTTCTGTAGACTTAGGTATATCCCTAAAGACTAATTTTATTAGTTCTATTATAGAGAACGCTAAGCTTCTATAGCCCTAGGGTATACGGGTTAGTTATAATTATCTATAGCCTAGCGCAGAGAAAGTATAAATATAGTAGTCTTCTAGATATAAGTTTACTAACTAGTAAGCGTGCTTAAGGTCTATTTAGATAAATAGATAATACTTAGGATTACTAAGAAATATAAAGTACTCTGCTATAGATATTATTAAGTAGCTAGGCGTCTTTTCTTTTATTTTAGAGTAATTAAATATTACTCTATATTCCTTAGTTTATACCTTAGAGTCTGATCCTTTATCTACTATATATAGATAGCTATTCTAATCTGATAGCGCTCCGTTAGCTAGGAGTATACTCTTAAATATCCTATACTTAATTCCCTCCTTAATTATCTTATTTAGCTAGGCGAGCTTAGCTAGTATATATCTCCTAGCTATATTCTCCTAGACTAGCTTAGAATATTCTGGGATTCTGGCTCTATAGTAGTAGAGATAAGTAAATAGTATATCTTCTAAGCCTATTAAATTAATATATCGATATATATATAGTAGCTTATGAACTTACTTGATTTCTTCTAGTAGTATAGCTATACTAAAAGTTAACTAGCTCTTAGTAATCTAATCGTTTAGAACTTCATTAGTAACTTCTGCTATTAGTAACCTAATAACTCTTCTTTATATAGGGAATACTATAATATATAGTGCCTTCTTATTAGATTCTATAGTAATATTCTATAAATTAGAATAGTTACTATATATTCAAAGCTATTCTGCAGATATAGGTCGATATTAGGATTTCAAGGAGAGCTTTATAGCTAGATAGCAGGACTAAAGGTAATTACTGCGGATTCTCGAAGGTTTTAGCTAGGCTATATTCTTTAAGGATAGAAGAAGCTATAATAATAACCTGGACTAAGTAGTAGCTCTCTTAGTCTCTAGTATATATATAGAGGTAAGGTTAGCTTAAGTAAATAAGACTAGGAATAAGCTTACTAATATAGAGAGGTACTGATTTGTAATAGGCCTCCTTTCTACTAAGGGTATATAGTCTTTGAAATTTGAAGCTTTAGGAGTCCCTTTTAATATATAGGAAACTTCTAAGATATCTACTAAATATCTGAGGTTTCGGGTAAGTATAGTTCCAGAGACTTTCTAATAGCTATAGCGAGCTAGTAATAAGTTTAACGTCGTCTTAGGATAGCTTAGTAAGTCTAGTTTTTTAAAGAGTTAGAATTACTAGAAGAAGAAGTATCTTCAGAATTAGATTCGGAAGAAGAAGAGTTAGGAGTAGTATTATTATTAGTAGTAGAGAGGTCGGAGCTCTCTGCAAATCGAATGATTAAATCCGATATATCTTTATTAGATTTCACCTTTAGATATAGAATCAGGTTTAAGGGTATAGATTCTATAAAGAGAGGGCTTTAAATAGTAATAGTTATTTCTTTACTTCGATTACTACTAAGAGTAAGAAGACCTTTATAAATATCGATCTTCGTATTAATAGAATATAACTATAGGAGCCTAAGAAGTAAGCTTAGCTCCTTATCGTTTAGACTCTTAGTATCTCTTATAAACGCGTGGACTTTTCGCTATATATCCTTTACTCTAAAGTTAAATATAATAAACTTAATAAGCTAATATTATATACTATCTGCTATACTATAGCTAACCCCGGTATACTTATAAGAAGCTAGTAGAATCGTTTTTAACCTTAGATATTACTTTAAGGCAGGAGATATAATAACTAGGTTAGAACCTTAGTCTATAGAATATATTCCGACTTTTAATTCTATAATAGTAATCTTACTCTTTTCAACTACCTTTATCTTCCTAAGAACTTTCTAGGCCTTATTAGCCGGGTGGACTCGTAGCGTAACTTATATAAGCTTAAGATTTCTAGTTATAGCTGCAGATAAGGCTTATATAGATCTAGTACTAGGTATCGAAGTAGGGTTATTTTTATAAGTTAAAGACTTTAGACTTACCTTCTTCTAGTTACGATATATTAATAGTTTACGAAATTACTTTAATATCTCTAGTAATATCTAAAATAATTCTAGAAGATTTATAGTAATATTAATTCTAGTAGCTAGGTCCTTGAAATTAACTAGCCCTAGTCCTTTACGCCTAACTATCTCTCTTAATTATCTCCCTTTCTTCTTATCTTCTTTTATCTTAGACTTTAATCTAGATCCTTAAGTAACTACTTCTAGTTCCTTAGCTATATCTTACTCCTTAGGAATATTAATCCTTATACGCTTCTTATACCGAGTCCTATATACTACTCTAGTATAAATACCTTTATCTTCCTCCTCTTCTTCTACTTTATTTCCTAATATCTCTACAGATTCCGCTTAGTACTATAGGTTATCTAAAAGTATAATTATAGCTTTCGCCTTTCCCGCTTTATTACTTAACTTAGTAGATCTAGCTTAGATAAATTAATCAAATAAGGTTATTTCTACTAAGCTTAGTATACTAGCTCTATCTAAGCTAGAAGATAATATTATAGATATTATCGATAATAATTTAGAGGTGCTAAAAAGAACCCTATTATCTATAGCTCTAGGTCCTTCGATACTATAAAAGTCTCTCTATAATTAAGTATATAATACTTAGGTAGTAGTTTCTAGGAATATAATTTATTTTAAGTACGTACGCTCCTAAAAGGGTAATATAATATTTAGATAAGCTGACTTAAAGTAGCTATAATATCTATAGCTAATGCAGAGGATACTATCCCTCTTAGAGTTATATGCTAGGGTTCTATTAATATATAGGTTTAGGCTTTCTCGCGCTAGTCGCAAAGGAGGAATATTAGTAGAAGTATTAATATTAGTTTATATTCTATTTCTGGGATATAACTATTATCTATCGCCTGTATTAAAGTTATTTCGACAGTAAGGTAGCTAGTATTACTAAGGTTAGTACTTAGTTCTACTCCTAGCTATCTGCGGAGCTTGAATATTTGAGGTTAGAGGTGCGGTAAGCTATAGTACCGGCGGTAATTAGGGTAGATAAGTAGGTAGGGCACTTGAAGAATTCTGCCGGGATTAATAGGAGCTCGAAGGATTCTGAGGTAGGCCCGAAGAATTATTCTGCTGACTCGAAGCACTAGTATTAGTCTGCACTCTATAGGTAAGCGTATTCTAGGCATAGGCAGCTAATATAATATATATAAGTATTCCTATAGCTTACGCGATATACTCTTCTAGTCTATTAAAGTACTTTCTCTTCTCTACCTCTTCTTCTACTTTCTCTTATACTTTAATTAACTATTATAATAGATATAGCACCTTATATATTCTTTATAAGTATAGAACGCGTAGAATATTATTATTTAAAGTATAAACTCTTAGCTTATTATCTTTAATTCCTTAGATAAAAGCCTAAGTAAGAGAGGTAAGGATATACTTATTAGAGGTCTTCTTAGGTAGTAAAGGTTCTCCTAGACCCTTCTTAATATTAATAACTCCTATACGCTTAAGAAGAGTTATAGTACAGTAGTAGTAAGAGGTAAGGTTCTCGTGTTTACCTTAAATAAGATTTAATACTTTAGCTATAATATCTACTTTATTTAAGGGCAAGTTATTATCTAGGTATTAAGTCTTAAGCTACTTAATAACTTCTTACTTCTTCTCCTTACTTATATATACTTTATTTTATATAATCTCCTTTATTCTTATATCTAATCTGAAACATTAAGAAGTATCGCTACTTAGTAAAATCGTAATAGCTCTTAGGTATATAAGTACAAGTAGTATTAGACCTTCTACTTTAAAGTCATAGTTAAGGCGGTCTAGCTATTATACTACTAGTATATCTCTATTACTATAGAAGTCCTTAGCTCTATTAAATCGGAGTATCTTCATTCTAGATATTCTAAATATCTTACTTTTCCTACTCTCCTTAACTTTCTCTCGAGCAGCTTTAATATCTATCTTAGAGTTTAATTTCTACTGAATTCTTTCTTTTAGCTACTCTATTATTTCTCTAAGCTAAGTTTAATTATATATTACATAGCTCTAATCGAAGATAGAAACCTTAAAGGCTTATAGAGGAGTTAGTATTTTAGCTACCTCTAGTGTTTCTTCTCCTTCTTTTATAATCGTATTATCTTAATATAGTAGCTATATTAGCTTTATTATCTTAGCTAATAGTTAGGGGTTTTAGGTTTAGGCTATATTTAGTAGCTTCTTTAGCGTTAATAGAGCAGATAATTCTTAAGAAGTTATACTCTCCTAGATATTTTTCAGCTTATAATAATAAGTATTAAGTATAAAGCTTATTCTTATTAAATATTTAACCGGTACGAAGGTTTAGAAAATTAGTACAGATTCTGGAGACTCTAGTGCATATAACTATATAATTAGTAATTCCCCCGATACGTCGTAGCTACTATATCTTAAAAGTTATAATATCTTCTAGCTAGGAAGTTAATATATAGAGTTTATCTTAGCTACTAATATAGTACTAGATTAGCTTAGGGGGAGCTACGCAGAAGTTATAGGGAAAAGTAGAGTTAGCTTCGAGACTGCTCGAGCTAAGATAGGGTAAGTAGGCTCCTCGATATTCGGGTTCTTAAAAATTCGGAATTTAGAGAACTTTCGAGTTAATCCCTTTAGTTCTTTATAGAGATTTATATATAAGGGCTATAAAATAGTATAAGGAGGTACTAAATCTACTACGTCAGATTCTGAAGTTTAGTAGTTAGAGTATATCCTAGGCGACTATATAAGTATATTATTTATTAACTCCTAGAAAGAAGAATTAATATCGTTAGATTCTTTACTACTAGAGTACTAAGTATTATTAATATATTATAGTAATTATAGCTAGTTATAGTAGTATTATTCAGCTTTTAGCGTTAATATTATCTATAGTTAGCTCGAAGCCAGGTTAGCGGTGATATTCTTGTTTCGAGGTGGGCTCGAAAGGGAGATAGCAGGGCCGGTTTATATCACTCGAGGCTCTCGAAGGGAAGAGCTAGGATATAGGGTTTCGAGATAATCTTTACCTAGGATATGACTTCCGTGCCCGGATATAGGGTTATTATCCTCAGGGAAGCTATAGGTAATAGATCTAGATACTTCCTTCTACTATTTCTGAGGCCTGGAAGAGTCTTGAAATATATGGAGGTACTTAGTATAAATAGTCACGTATAGCTAGGAGAGTATATATCCTTATAATTTAAGGCCTTCTGATACTATAGGATTCTTCGTAGATATTCCGTCGATATCTAGAGTTTACTAAGGGCTTATACCTGAAATTTTAAGGCGATCTGGATATCTTAGGCGCTATAGTAGTATTAGGTACTACTAGTACTATTGCTATACTCGGTAGTTTCTTCTAGAGAAGAAATTAAAGCACGAAAGAATTACTAGTAGATAGAGATATAGCTTAATCTCTCCCTACAGTAGTCACTAGAAAAGGTATAGGAATAGAACCTCTTAAGAAGCGTCGTTGTATTATAGAGAAGGTCTAGAGACCTTGGAAAGAAAGCTATAGGAGGGAGAGGTCTGTGCGCTACTAGCTAGGTACAAATCCAGTGATATCATACCCCCTAGTAAGCCAAGGGGTACTTACCCGATTTAGACGTGTTTACCTCGCTGCTTTGAAGGTAAACAAATCAATTAAATATCTAATACTTCGTATACTACCCTTTAGCCTTAATTACAGATTATACTCGATAGTCTATAGTAGTAGCTAATCTATATAGAATTCTATTATTAATTACGTGCTACGCTTCTTATGCTCCTCGGACTAAAGTATTAAGTGTATCGTTAGTATTAGGAGCATGCTCGAGCTCAGGGTATAGTCGATAAAGCTCTGCTTTTATTAAAGCTTAGAGGTTTTCGATCGGATTTAAGTCAGGAGAGTATAGAGGCTAGCTTATAACTCGAATATTCATTTCCCGAAGTATCTCTTTAATAATATTCCCTCGGTATAGACCTGCGCTATCGTATATAAACTCTCCTCCTTCGACTATTATATCTAGTAGAAACGCCTTATATAGGTTCTATATAACCTACGAAGTAACCTCTCCACGAGAAGTAAGAGGATCTCAATCGAGAGGTATTAAACCAATCCTACGATTATAGCTAAATACAGCCTAAAGTATCTTCTTTACTCCTTTCCCTGAGTATCGAACCGGTTATATATCTCCTTCTCGAATTTGATCTCGAGGGCGTATAAAGGTCTAAATAGGTTTAACTCCTACTCCTTGTTTAACTATATACTCGTCAGACTACGAAACACGTATCTAATCGTTAAGTATATATACCTAATACCGAATTACCCACTCGAGACGAGCTTCTGCGTATACTAGAGTAATAAAAGGTCGCTTCTTTTGAAGCTACTTCCTCTTATTCATCGAGCGAAGAAGACCTTACATATACCGCTTCTTATAATCGTTATTTACTTCTCGGAGTAAGTCTCGTATTTTAATATAAGGGTTCGAGTGATTTATAATATCGTATATATAATCGCGTTATTCTTCAGTTAAGGCTCGAGGCCTACCTAAACGTGGTTTCGAAGCTTAATTCTCGTCTCGTGTTACTTGCCTTCGAATAGTCGTACGAATAGTAGAAATTGGAATATCAGGGTGTTTTTAATGTATTCGAGGAGCACTCTAGCTAATAGAGTGAAGCTCGCAGATACGAGAGCGCATCTGAGAAGAAAGCTCCTTCCGAGGCATTTCTGAATACCTTCAAAACGCGTAGTGTTTTCAGTAGAAGAAGTCTCGAAAAGCAGCAAGAGTTACACGTCCAAATCGGGTAAGTACCCCTTGGCTTACTAGGGGGGGTGTTCAAACTTTTTGCACCCCACTGTAGGACAGTCGCACAGCATCGATCATCGACATTGTGTCAATTGAAAAGGCGAGTTCATGTATATTTCTGCAGCTGGACTCGACTGCTTCGGCTCTTCGCTGGCAGGACAGGGATAGGATTAGGGTCTGATTCAGGCAGGCTGCCTCGTTGTTCGGGAGAGGCGAGTCATTGGGACCCGAGAGGTTTCGAGGATTCAGAGCATGTTTATTTGGAAAATGAAGATGTCGAGGCTCTGTATGTAGTAATGAAGAATCACTATCGTACTGTCATAATGTTTTGCCAGTATGTGCCGGAAAAGTCCTATATCCGGCTTATTGAGTCTCTCGATTGCTTCTAGCCAATTCAAGTCAAATCAACAGAGTGACAGTATGATGCTACCGGTAGATAACGACGACGTACATGGACATTTTGATTCTCAAACTGACAAGACAGTATATCCTAGTTGACACCAAGAAGGTAAGCAAGTAGATCGGTGAGTTTCGTTTCACCGCACAAGAAAAGCCATTCTTCAGCCTCCCGAGTCTGCGAACAAGGTATAAATATGCCGACCAACACACTACACCATATGATCCCTGGAAATGAAAAATCTACGCGGGTCTGATGCATTCGGAGCATTTAGTATCCGGCACATTTTGAGATATAAAAATGTTTGTGGGCTCTGGAACTTGGAGTTGTCACATATCGGTGCCGTCACTGCGGATATGTCGTATTCGCTTGAAGCTGTGGCAAGCCGTTGTGTAGATAAATCTGGGTCGGGATTATGATCTGAGAGGAAATAATACCAATGCTTATACAAATCAGGACACACTTGATTTGTAGAACTGGTTCTTCTCAGGCTCATTGAGAAGGTTGGGATCACGTGATACCATGTGTGGAAGAATAGCGGTCAAATCGAGACGAGTTGTGTCTGACCATGATCTCTGGAACCATAGAGATAGCATATGATATAATAGCCAAGCCCATACGAAGTGCTGAGAAGTACTGGACTGCTTTAACGGAAGGTCACGAGCTACCTGGCCAGCATCCACCTTACAAGCGAGCATCATTCGTCCAACATCACTTTCACATTCCTCACCGCGAGTGTGCAACGTCGTTATCCAACGGATATCTACCAAGCTGAGTACACAGACACCTATTGGTCTCCATTCTCGTCATTCTCTCCGATGCTTCTCTCCGGACGTCGATCAGCTCGGGGGCTGATGATGAAAGACTCGAAGCTCAGTTAAGTCCTTCAAAAGGACCCCATACGAGATGCGGCTTCTCGCCGGCGCCGACCTGCAATGCACGTCTTTTCTGACACAACGCCAATCCGTTGCGCCCCCCTCAAGATCGGCGAGATGATCATACAATTGAATGTACTTGATCTCTGCTCTATCTGCTTTGTCCAAGCTTCTGGAACCCCATACATACTCCCTGCTCCATTCGAAGATACACTCATCGCCATAATCCAAGTGGTCTGCCCTGTGCCTCATATTCCGCCAGGGAAAGAGCACTTCAACAGGTTTGCTGCATGCAACCGTTGGAGACAATTTTCTCGCGCCCTTGCGAAAGTACGAAGCTTCTGCATGTATCGGCCCGTACTCGTGTCCCTTGAGCCACCACCTGGACGAAGCGAAAGGTGAAAACAGACTCGGAGCTGTAACCTCCCTGCGTTCTATGAAGCTCTTCTCGTGCCTATTCTACCCAGTGTTTGAAAGGTTATGGGATGTTGGTTGATGTGAAGGCTCACATTTTTATTTGTGGCTGTTGCAGATGGGTCTCGTCTAGAAGCAAACCATGCAGCCTCTCTATCTAGTTACGAGAATGGGTTGGATTCTATTCTACCTTGGAAAACCCTGCATAATATCATTGCTTAGGATGTTACTCGAAGATCCGTATCCCTGCGGAGACATTACTACCCTAAACCTTTGCTGAACGATGTTCTTTTGCAGTCTATTATCGGTATTGAATGCTACACGCATCCTTAGATACATACAGGTAGGAATCCGTCATGCATGTTGTCAAGCACGCGAATGAGAACGCTACCCGTTCCCAAGTCTGCTTTCCAGCTGTCTCTTAGCGGATCAAGGGTGCGATGTGATCAAGAAGTGTGCTAGATATCAAACAAAGTCCAGCACATTTTTAACTCCTATCTTCTCCAAACCGATTCAGAGCTTCAGGTATGTTATACAAGCACTGCCGCGTGATATCTCAGATCGCACCGTATCATCTCAGGTGCTCGTCCGTCTTTTGTGTTGGCACTCCTCATCACCATTTTGATTTCTATGCTTTGTTCAACTCCAGAAACCAAATTCAAAAGCCGCGATGTTGCCCCAGAAGACGAGCTGGCGCATCAAGAACTTCATTTCTCCCAAGAACAGCTCTAGTAAGGAGAAGTCAGGGAAGCTTTCCGACGACAGTCGAAAGACCGAATCAACGATAAGCGCTCCCAAGAGGCTTTCGTGGCTTTCGCAAACCTCATCATCAGACTCTCCACCACTTCGAAGAGCGACTAGCAACGCAACAAGGCGAAGCAGTCCATTGACTCAATTGGATTCGACGGCTCATTCATCATCAAGCTCTTTGTGCAGTTGCGAGTGCGAGATACATCTGGCCCCAATCGACCACGCTTTGTTTAGGGTGGAACCACCGCCACCCCTTCCTGAGATTCTTTATCTGCCACCTTTGTCGCCTGAAGATGCTTCGCCAGACTCCAAAAAATGGCGACTTATTTTCCAGGAACCGCTTTCGCGACCCTTGACACCAGATGAGCTACGAATAGGAACGACAACATCCTTGACTCCTGCACTCGGAATTTTTTCTACTTTCGACGTTATCGTAAACATTCCTCCAACGAGCATGATTGACGATGATAAGACGCCTACTCAAAGCCTTCGATGCACTGGAGAGTTTGATATGGAAGATCTATCAGAAAATGTGGAACAATTGATACAAGATGCGGATCGCGCCTTCCAAGCTGTGGGTGCAGCTATTGCAGATGCAAAGGCTGCAACAAGCGAGTGGTATGAGCATTCTCGTCCAGTAACTCAGCGACCTACATCGATATCTCGCAGTATATTGAAAGGGTCCTCACAGCTGCCACTGAGGTCTCTTTCCATTTCGAAAGGAAAGAAGAGACCTGTCAAGAAGAAAATGTTTAGCAGGTCGATCCCGAAAAGTCCACCACCTCCAACAGACACGCCAGAACGATGGACATTGACGGATGTCACGGCGAACATGGCGGAAGTATTCAGCGGCAAAATGTTCCGTAGAGAAGTAGATGAAATGTTGACACCTAATCGGATCCAGCAGATGAAGGATGACAAGGCCGAAAGTGCC
Organism: Rhynchosporium graminicola; assembly: GCA_900074885.1. Classification (NCBI taxonomy): domain Eukaryota; kingdom Fungi; phylum Ascomycota; class Leotiomycetes; order Helotiales; family Ploettnerulaceae; genus Rhynchosporium; species Rhynchosporium graminicola. The sequence continues at coordinate 121,415 of FJUW01000058.1, forward strand.
CGGAAGACATCTCTGGAGTCCATTCGCAGTTTCGAGACAGATGGAAGTACGCCAACAGATCCATTTCACTTGGAAAGTCTGAGTTCTCGCATCACAACTGCTCGACAAGACTCACCACCTCTTTCGAGTCCTGTTCTGCCGCCGCCAGCTACGCCACAAGCCAGTCCTCGGAATTCTTTAAAAATACCTCCACCGAGACCACCGAGACCCGAGGACTCTTTAAACTTACCCTTATCAAAGGCTGGTATGGTGTTCAATAAACTCTCTTTTCCAGCACCGCCCATCCCACCTCGAGCAGTACATCGGCCGTCAGCATCTAGACGGGCTTCTTTATTGCCAACGATCCTGGAAGTATCACATCTGGACCTCACACCAGCGCAATTCTCGAATTTCAAATCCGGATCCAATCATAGCTCTTCTCGGCCTGCACCCACGATATTTCCACCTCCAACCCAAATCTTCGTGCCGTCCACGAACTTCACATTAATCGCACCTCTCTTCCGCCAAGGGCCTATTCGTTTGGCCAGAATACCTCGCGATAGGAGAGGCTCAAGTCCAGAGGGGGAAGTATTGGATTGGCTAGCTTTCCAAATGGCTATTGCAGGGACAATAGAGCTAGACGAACACTTCGGCGACTTGAGAGATGATGCACAGTGGGAGTCTGATGAAGCCGAGACTGATGACATCGTCGACTGGTGGGCGAGCTATGGATACAGAGGATATGGAAGGATAGAGAATGAAGCGGATGTGAGGGAGAGAGATGGGCTGGCTCCTCTTATTTCTCCGGCCGCCGATATACAGCTAGAAGGAATAGCAAAAGACAGCTCCGAGTATCAACAAAAACGAACATGGAAGACATGGATTGACACACCTCCACCTCCTATCCCACCGGCTCGAGTCTACATCAATGTCTCTCCCACGAAAGGCTTGGAACACAACGTCGACATGGCAGAGATCTCTGAGATTCTTCCTGGCCCTTCTAAAGCCCCTTCCCTGCTCTTGATATCAAGTCCCCCTAATAAATCAACGTCACCACGTAGACCATCTTCGGCTGAAAGCGTGCTGAGTCTTCCACCGAGTCCCATGCTGGATCTTGTGGTCTCGAGGAAGCTTGGTGATGGTGATGAGGTGTCGATTCCGATGGGCTTCAATCTAGGCCATGATCTGGGAGACTTTTTGAACTGGGAGACGAGCCATGTGCAGAGTCTATATTCGGAAAGGTGGATGGCTTGAACAAATATATAGCTCGGTAATTAGTTGGCCCTTTGAATATGGCCTCATTCAATTCCTACGTTGACTCACCTTGCTTTGATTGCACTCGTTCATTGACTGCTCTTTTATGACCATGAGTCAAATATTCTCCCTGGAGCCTCTAGACTATATGATCGTTATCAGTTTGGGCTTTGACAGTGTCGGCTTGGTCACTTGTCCGTGGCGACACTCGCACTGTCACGTCAAGTTGATCTTCAATGGTAAAAATCAAGAGATACAAGCTCTCGTCAGCGCTAACAGTCATCAAATTTCATTTATGTTTATGTTTATGGTTACTTCACAGATGAATTTTGCCAGGGCCGTAGCAGCATTGTGTTCGAAAGATGGCAAAAACTTAGGGTTTAGTTTATCTACTCGACTTAGACCTGACTAGTTTATAGTATTCATTCTCCCTGTTTGCTGGTTTGCCATTAAGCTTCCTGCAGATCATGATAGTGACGTTTCCAAGAATTCACTCGGAATTACGGATTCTAAGCTTTGTCGCCGAGAAGGCTCTCCCAGTTCGGAGACCTGCTAGCCCTGACCGCAACTCCCTTCGCTTAAGATCCAAGCACAACCACCTACCTATATCATCTACCTGCATGGCGCAGCAATTCGTCTCCTTCCGGGATTGTCGCGAAAATTTTTGCGACATATGTACACCGATGAATAGACTCTTTATATCAGCTCTGTCTTTCCTGGGCCACAAATGAATTTCTCCACATCCACTCCGAAGCAATGCCAGATTGTGATGCAATATCAAGATCGATAAGCCATCCAGTATGGCGACTACAAACCCATACATTTGTCACCTCAGGGAAAGCCTCGTTTCACAGAAGACATGGCCTCTCATGGGTCTGACACCAATTCAGGTTTGGGAGAAGATGAGCCATCGTCTTGAGACCATCAAGTGCGAACGAACACGCTCTCGATATGGACTGGATTGCCGCAAATAAGGATTACAATCAGAGCAACTGTGGACATACGACTTACATGGACCTTCCAACCAGTAAGCAACAGTCCAGAGACTCGGAGCTCTTGATGAAGAGATACGATCTCTTGAGGAAAGTTCTCCTTAACGGACTATTCCCACCAGGCACTCTAGACGTCCATTTCGTCATGGCCGGCACACCAGAATGAACCAAAAACCGTAACGGCTTATTTCTCGAAGGGTATGCTACTAGCAACAGACGTGAGTCCAGCACCACACCCAGCATATTTACCGCAAGCGTGCTTGTCTACAAGAACCTTCGAATCCGTTGCACCGGTAATCTACTCCACGAGCTGGTACATGCCATCATGGAGGCCTACGCATGCGCGTGTCGGGACTGCGAGAATAATATACTGGAAGGAGAAGGTAAAACAGGACACGGACCAGTATGGATGGCGATCTCGAGAAAGGTCGAGGAGACCATGCTACGGGTACTTAGATATCGGTGTTGGCTTGGTCGGAGTCAGTCTTTGGCGCATGAACACCAAGAATGTCGGCACAGTCATTCACAGAGAGAAATCGAAGCGTATGAGGTCAATGAAAGACTATATTGCGAAGCACGTATCGATTTGGAGCGGGGCGAGCATACTAGCAATATTGCTTTCAGCGGAGATGACTTTGTTTATCGGGGCGGTGGGAAGCTGGATATCACGAACATAAAGCGCGATCACTCCGAGGACGATGATAGTATCGGCTGAGTTACTAATGCCTGCGCATGTCTTTTTCATGAGCTCCTGATTCTGAGATGATTTGAGTTGAAGGACTAACGTCGACACCGCGCCTCGCCTAATTTCACAGCAGCTCCTTCCACTTTCTGCTTGCAGCCAAGGTACTATTAGAAATATCAAATATCGCTGCTGCAGAAAAACCATCTGCAAAATCCGTGCTGGTAACGTTGGATCCCCACCTAATTGGCGCTCACCGGCACTTGGGAAGCTTGAAAAGGGAAGGCTAGGTTGGCAAATGAGACCATTACAGGGGAGGCACTTCAAAAACGTCGAGTAAGCTTTTACAGCCGTAAGTTCTTTGAGCCCGCCGAGGTATTTTGAAGCTCAGCATGCGGATAGGCGATTATGCGGCACTGAAGTGCCATGGTGCTTGGAATTGGAAGATTTGAAATAGATTTGACAACAGAATTGACAGAGACCGAGGAAAGTTTCTGGTATCTTTTGGACATAAGCAAGATCAGAAGAAAGAGAGCGTTTTATGAACGATAGATCAACCTCGAAGCCTAATCGATGCCTAGGACCAATTTGTTGTCCCAGAAAAAAAAAATTTCAGACCTCGAGACTACTATACCCGGTTCGCATCCGGCGAAGCAAGTCGCATTCTCGATTCGAACTCAACCTTAACTGTTTTGAAGAAAATTGTCGACGACGTGAGATTCTTGTGAGAGAGACTTGAATTTCTACTAGTCTTTGTCGAACCTGATAGATGTATAGCTGTATCTCGAGGTAAGCTGTCCTCACAGGGATGGATTGAACTGGCCTAGCTTCGCGATGGCTCTGTCATCCATTTCTGCGGCTAACCATCGGGCGGCACGATTCATACATGCCCGGTTTGGATCGATGTAGACGAGCCATTATCCGGGGAGACAGACACCTGATGTCTCTGGAGTCATACATCTCTTGATACTCCGCGATACTGTCCACGAAAAGGATGTGAACTACCTGCCTAAATCAAGCTAGAACTGACAAGTCACATGATGCTACAAAACGTCCAACCAATTGAAGGGCGGCGCTTCTAACCGAGTATTACCGGGCAAAACAAAAGCGCGAACAGGAAAAGGGCGTTCGCTGTCCCGCTCTGACCAATCAGCGCTGTCACAGTATCACACCGCATGCATTGCATCCCGCCGCTGATATGGCTTGGCTCAAGGTGCACGACCGTAACTCGCTGGAGGACGAAATCTATTTCCGTACTCTCCCGCTCTATCGCAATCAGACGCACACATGGGACTTCACTTCAGACCACGGGCGCTTGCTTGCTTGCTTTTACCGGTTGAGGAGTTACCTACCTATGCAGTAATCTGTCAGAAATAGGAAATGGTATAACAGCTTGAGGATGTCTCCTAACCGGGTACCATGGACCAGCAGCACGGAGCTGGTTCCTTTGAAACCTCTCTTGAATCTCGATTGTTTGCTTGAACTCGAGGACTCGAGGTAGTATCTGGAATACTCGTCCATCGTCTTCAAGATGCCTGATAAGCCTGTGAATATGGGGTTGAGTCTGTTCCCTCCCCCACCAAAGGAGCAGACAAATCCGTCGAGGAAACCGAGTGTGCGCCGACATGCCAATTTACCTCAGTCGCCGGAATCCTCCTTCGAAAGATCGAATTCCCCAGCCTTCGAGACAGATCCACGACAACCAGCTGTAGATGGCCGACAGTCTGCATTAGGAGGAAGAGAGACTTCTCCAAACGGCAATGGAAGACAGGCTCCTCGGTTTGAGCAGGATTCATCAATCACTACCCCTCCACAAGCACATTTCGGCCCAGATATGCCACGATCACACACCTCTTTCTCTGAAGCTCCTACGCTGGTCCGAAGCAGTAGCATTGCGTCGAATACTTCTAACGCGAAAGCCGCAGCGAATGGTCCTCCACAAAGGAGTGAGCCGCCTGTGATGCGGTCTATGTTTCCCAGATACAACCCTCAGATTGCATTAGAACACCAAGCATACTTCCCTACACGGGGAAGTCCTACACACATTCCACCTACGACTATCAATCGAAGGCCATACTCCCCAAGCATCAGCGATAGAAGTCTTGGAGGCCTGCAAAGTCCGATGCCAGTAGGCATTGCACCCGGAAAATTTCCTCAAGGAGTGCTAGATGAGACGGTGCTCGAGCCTTCGACTAACGACGAGCTGAAGGAGTTCTGGAAAGTTGTCAATGGTTGGAGAGTTTCGTCCTCAGAAGGACGCCGATTCTGCTTGAAGATGACTAGCGAAGTCGACGAACCGGTGCACACTCTCTCATCCGCAACCCAGCCCTTCTACACCGTCCGTCTGATCCCAACATCTACTTCGGCGCAGATGACAATGCTGCGTCACGATCCAAACAAAACCCCTAAGGGCACCGGTTCGCCTAGGCTCGGCTCCTCGTCGAAGCCAAATCAAGGAAACGAAGTCATGAGCACCACACTTGAAGAGACGGCTCGGCGTCTACCACCGAATGACGGACTTGTAGCCCTACTATATCCTCGCGCGGCTTCGGATATGGTCATTGAACTCACAAACAAGTCGACTCGGGCAGACAGTGAGCTGGTGATTGCAGCAGCCGAGCGTGAGTGCGGACGACTGGTCTGGGATGAAGACAGCAGAAAATACTACCTAGTGCACCCAGCGATACCCACGCCATTCGTTGTGTCCATCCACTCATCTCCCGCTTGGTCCCAGGTAGTCTACACTTTAGAGCACGCTGAACTGGCACACAACATGGTACGATTGGTGCGCGACGGCTCTGGATGTGGTTTCCTGGAAATTGACACTGCAGTGGCTTCCAAAATAGACTGTTTCTACATTGTCGATGTTGCCATTTGTGCTATTATGTTAGTGGCTGTGACGGAGGAGAAAACCAGGAATGTCGAGAGATTCGAGGCTCCGCCTTCGATTGCGCCTATATTACCAATGTCACCAGATCGCCAATCATCAGCGTGGACAATTAAAGGGACAGGTAAGGGCAAAGAGAAGAAGGAAAAGACCAGCAAGAAAAATGTCAAAGTGGAGGAGTTCGAATTGGATCTTGAGAGCCAGAATAGCTTGAAAGAAAAAAAGAAGAAGCAGAAAGAGGAGAAGGTTCCTGGATGCTTGGGCTTGATTTGGATGATGATGAAGTGCTTGGTGTGGGGTATAATGATGTTCTTCAAGGCGCTAGCCAAGATCATAATCTTCCTCAGCAGGTGTCTGACGAGGAGCAAGAAATCATCTATATGAAAGGTTATAGCAATGGCGTTTAGGAAGGTTACGGGGTCTGGAACGATCGAGATACTTTTTCCTTGATAGGATATCCTCACTGGGATTGGAAGGATATTTTCCGGTGTTCAAGGCGTGTAAAGGTCCACCTATATCAGCATGCAGTCTTCGACATGTTCTGAAGACCAATAAACAATATTTATCTCTTAACATGTCGCTCCTTAGACGTGAACCCTTCTGCAACTATCTATTATTATATCCCCTTTCAGGACCTTTCAGGGGCCTGATGAGAAGTAAAAGATCATAGGGCTAGCGTCTGAAGGGTGTGATTTTCTAGCTAGATAACGCGAAAGTTAGCTATAGCCAGATGAAGTTTTTTTTTCATACAATGAAAATTAATATCTTAAGATTATCCTGAGATATCCGAAGAAGGAAAATATTAAGCTTATCGATTTCCTATAGGAAGGTTCGAAGAATGAAGAATTAATTGATCTGATATAAATAAAGTATTCTAAAAATATTATGACTTTACGAGAACTATAATAGTAAAGTCTTGGAATGATCCCGCGAGCTTGGTTTTCTACTCTAATGATACCTTATCAGAGCCCTCTGATACTTTGATGACTTTCGAAAATCACTATAGTAAAGCCGTGAAAAGTTGGGTCATATTAAATGGCCATATTACTAAAGTCATATAAGAATGGTGTGAATTCGCGCTATGGTATTAGGAAAGTCTAACGGTGGTTTCGCGACATCGGATTATTAATTTGTTTTTGTCTCATTGAATTTTATACTAATCATCTATTGCGTCTTTGTTTGACCTTGAATTTGACTCCTTTCTTCGTTACTCCTCCTACCATTGGTGACTTCGCCATTCTCGCCCGCTGTAACTCCAACGCCCTTTCTGCCTCGGTGAGAACATCTAACTGTTCGCGCGCCTTCCTCAATTGTATTTCCAGCTTCATTGCTTCCTTCTTCTGCATGCTTCGAAAGTTTTTCGTGACATTATCAACGGATTCGGGTTCACCATCTGAGGTATCCTCCTTCTCCTCGTCATCTACGTCCATATCCTCACTAGCTCTCCTCCGTTGTTCCTCTTCATCATCCACAAATACGACTTTCGTCCCGGTGCCCTTGATTCCTACAGTTCTTCTCTCCAGCTTCTCAACATCCTTCAGCGCCTTGTTTCGCATCGTCCTGACATAGCCCAGATCCTGCGTCTTGAAGAGCCTCACAGCCTCTTGACTCAGCGCCTCATTGCCGCGATCTCCGTTCACCGTTCCTGTGCGGTTCTTTCCTGTCGTCGCGGGCCCCTTGCGGGACATCATGCCGAAGTAGAATTCATCTGGATTTTTGTCGAGAGTCTTCTGCTTCAGGGCCTTCAACTTCTTCTTCTTGTCGTTGAAATCGCGCGCGCGCGCAGAGTAGTCCTACGATAGTTTCAGTAGCAATTCTTGCTAGGTTTGCGAAGGAGAGGCAAGTCTTACCTTGTGCTTCTCTAGCAGTCCCCATCTCTTGCGCTCTTCTGGCTGACCTCTCTCTTTGTGATTGCGCCGTTCGACGGCATTGCGCATGGAAGACATAGTAATTATGGAGTACAGCGATTTCCGTCCGATTGATATGAGAGCGCACGCAGTTGTTGAAAGTCGGGGTGTTGCGTGAGATATCTGAAAACTAAGTATGCCGCCGCTCGAAACTTGGATCTTTCTCAGCCTCATGGAATTTCTTTCGTCGCGCCGATGCCGATTTAGAGGAGGGCTAACCGTTCACGGTTAGTCGGTCTCTCTAGATTATCGATAGGAATAAGTGCAAGTAAGCTGCAGCTACTACCAAGCCAAGCAAAGTACTTATAATTGTTACAGTGTCTTAACAAGTGCTGACTTAACTTCGTGTTTTCAACCCCTTTTAAAAGCAAATTCTTGTAAGCATTTTGTGACTTTCTTATAAGAATCAAATAAAGTTCTTGAGCTTTACTGTGATTTTCGTATGCCAAGGCTAGGCAAATTCTTCTTGGGCGAACAAGAAATGGCCAGGTCTAGATAGGTACGTACCTAGGTAGGTACTTCAAGAACGCAAGTCATCAATAAAGCCATGAAAGTATCTAGATATCACTAGAAGCAGCACATTAAACTCGCCTGGTTTTTCAACAGATTGCAACCCCAAATTAATAAGTTTACTGCGTACTGCGTGCTGCGAAGTCTAGATCGCGTCGACCGAGAGTATTGTGGCTGGCCTCATTCTCATACTGCGAGTTCCATGCTGCCAGCCTTATTTCCTATCAGCCACTCCTTGCTGACATTTTAGGATCCGGTATAGAATAGGTAATCTGAGCCATCACCGTCCAGAAATGCAACTACCGCTCTCATGGTACTTCATGATTTAGGTTTATCATAGCTTAACTGCTTCGATACCTAATGTCACGTGAAAAAAGTAGCTCCAACCCGCACCGCATTTCGAATGTGTCGCACCTCGCCGAGAAATATTGATATCAAGCCAGACGATTATAACATTCCGACCTACGCAGCTCGCTGCATTAAATGGCAGCGATGGCGCCTCCCGGTACACATGAAGAGGAAGTGCCTCGATTACCTATGCCCTCTCGAAATCCGCTCCCATTATCCTCGGGGCAAGAAGCTCAAGTCCGCGAACTATATCATGCACGAGTACGAGGCTATTGCGCGACCGAAATCAAGTGTGCGAATATGTTCCAAATCCCTGAATTCAGCTCGAAGCTAATGGCACTCTTATGCAGTGTTTGCGGAATGTGCTCTTGGTCGAACTTTCACCGCGCCTTTCAAATGTAGACCACAGAATCGAGCGATGAACACATGCATGGTATCCCACGCAACACAGTCCGAACAAGACGCCGCACGTGAGGAATGGTTCGGATTACGGCTGAAGAGACAGAAAGATAGAGAGGCGAAAGAGGCCAGGAAGAAAGAGCAAGAGAAATTCCATCGGGAGTGGTGGGGTTTACCACAGGCGGATCGAGATGGCGACAAGGGGAGGGAGGTTATGAGAAAGGCCGAGAGAGTGGGAGGCTTTCCCAAGGGAGATGATAACCAGTTGAGTAAGGATCGACATCGGTGATCTTTGTATACGAATTTGGATGAGCATCGCAAGGAGTTTAGGTTATTGGGAGGTGTTCCGGAAGACATATTTGGCATACTCACCTTGTATCAGGGAGTATGCGTGTAAATTAGGGGCGTGTAAGGCTTTGGGGAATCGCCTGTCGGGTATAATCCAGCGAAGGACTCTTTTTCTTCTCGAGGCCGACTGTTTGGTTAATTGAAGGTTCAACAGAGCTCACACCAGGCATGTAATTTGCATAGGATCGGAAGGAGCCATTGCAGTTTGCTTAAATCCATCTCTTCAGTCATCACTGTTTCTTGTTTGTTCCCTCTCGTTGTGTACTAGCTTCTGATCTGTTCTGCGAAGTGTCTTTCGATTATTTGTACTCTTTAATTCATTTGAAAATTCTTGTTTCTAGGAGCCTCCGTGGGAACAAGCGACACTGATGAGCCTGCTGTAAGACATGTGGGCGATGTTATCGCACATCTTTTCTTTGCACATATCCATATCGAGTCCAGTGTGCGGAAGGTATCGATACCGGCTTGAGCCGCATGACTGAGTAAGATCGCATTGCTAAAATCGTTCGCTTTGTATCCTAAACGTCGATTTCTTTGGCTTTGATTTCCTTTCCTTGCCTCACAAATATGTGTATCATGACTATCATTTCATCTCGTTGCTCATATCGTAAGAGGCCTTCTCTACTCCTACATGAGCTTATCCCTGTACGCAAAGAATCGATGTTTGTCAGCAGCAAGCGGGGTTGCATACCATATTTCTTTTCCATTACGAGCCCTCCCTTTGCAGAGTCTACAATAACAACGCGCTCCGTCAATACCAGTTGCCCAAGCGTTTGTGCTGTTTACGCACTTGTTGTGGTTAAGCGAGGCACCTTTTTCAAGCATGCCTCGCGAATCGCGATATATCATATGAGAATAAACCTAAAAGGTATCGCAATTACAATCACCTACCAAGTTGAAATAATTGCCCCTTAAATATTCGACTCTTTAATCCTCCTTCAACGTTCATTCGACGTCCTCACCTCGCATCATCACCTCTGATTTTCAGATACATGAAATTGTAGGTCTATTCAAGGTTTCATACCAATGACTACATGCTTCATCTCCTTAGCACACTGGAACATCTGGGACACGCGATTGAATTGATCGGCAACTGCCCATAGTTAACTCAACAACAATATTGCCACAAGTGCACCTCTCCATTCACTTCATTCGCAGTTACAGGCCACCTGCTAACGTGCATCGCAGTAGTCCCGAACAGATCTTAAAGGACCAGGTCTTAACAGCGAAGCAATCAGTGTCAACTCTCCAATGGCAGTCACAACGGCGGACGAGGCAGTAAAGGCACCAAGACCTCCAACCATGCCTCCCAAAGAATTACCTGAAACAATCCCCTCAATATCGCCAAAATCTACCTTTGCATTTGAACACCATGTTTCCGCCCCACCAACACCAACGCCCTCATGCGTAATCCCTTCTACCCTACCTGCGCCTGTCCGAGACCCCGATACAGTAGGCAATCTGATTGAAGTCCGCGAGGCGGAGTACAAAGGTCTTGGTGTCTTTGCACTTTGCGACATACCACCTCGAACTATTCTACTATGCGAAAGCCCACTAGTCATACTTCAAGACAACGGTGCTCGTACCGATCCTCTCGATGCCTCAGTCAATGCTCTATCGCCTGAGAGAAAGAAGACTTTCTTCTCACTCCACAGCTATTCCCGAAACAAGAACGAGTCCCTCAGTAGAAGTATCATTTACAGTAATGGATACAGCATCATGAATGATCTCGCCACGGGACTTTTTGAAACCGCATCAAGGATCAATCACTCTTGTGTCCCGAACTCTCAATACACCTGGAAAGATAGCATCGGAAGAATCGTGTTCTGGAATCGGTTCAAGGTACTTGCGGGTGAGGAGGTTACAGTGGATTATGGACACAAGAAGAAGTACCTCAAACGTATCTATGGTTTCGACTGCATGTGCGGTGGATGCACTGATTCGGGCTCAGACGGCAAATCAGATGGAAAAAGTAGTAGTGGGAGTGATTCTGGCTTGACAGATGACATGGGGAAGATTGATGATGTTCTGCATCGAGGGGATGTCGTATGAGGGGTGATATGACCAGCTAGCGCCACGAATGTTTTCTCATGTACTCTACCCTTTTATCTACTTCACCACCCTATCACGGGCGTTGCGACGATATGAGAGCTTCATGAGCAGGTGTGAGAGCCATAGTAAAGAACCAGGGAAAGATCCAGCCAACTACTAGAATCGTGCTTATTCTAGCAGGAGCCTACACAAGATGCATTCAGCGCTTCTCATGCATCATACTCCCCGCACGATGCAAGTTTTCTATTTCTGACAACTCCAGTGATACGTCTCTGCCAGGATTATATGCAGTTTTCGGGCTCAGTGCTGCGGCTTCGAGTGCGCATGAATACCGAGGTGGCGTTTTCGAGGGAGCAGGACTGCTATCGTGTGCAGCTGACAATAGGCATCACCACATTCTGCCAAGTTTAAACTTCCAGTCCTTTTTTTGTCAGCGAGTGATCCTTAATTCGGCCTTGCAAGGCGTTGCATATGCATGTTAGGTTTTCGCCTCTGGTGCATATTTCACCTTGAATTTCACTGAGCCTCTGGTCTTTGCTTCAAAAATCCCAGAATCAGAGCGGCACTCTCTTGCCCTTCTCAGGTGAACCTTGGGGGTTTGTGTTGTGTAACCGTTGAGTATGGCCTCATTATCTCTCATATCAAACTCTGAGCCTCGTCCTTCCCTATTTGTAAAGTTCTTCTCTAATCAATAAGATCCTCGCGGGACTTCTCAGCTTCTGCTTGGTCGGGTCATCAATTCTGTCTACATCCTTCGCAGCTATGAAACTTCCCCATGGGCAAACATTGAGTATCGTCGTTTTAGAGGCCGATCCCAGTCTGAACTTAGGGCCTGTACTAAATTGTGTAGGCAGAAAGAAAGCGGTGTGCCTATACTTACCTAGGGCCTGTACCTATGTATTTGTATATATTGAAGGTTCTGCCTAAGGCTCTGATACAGTCCGTAGATGCCACGTATACTAAGTATAGTATACGCCGTAACATGCTTCTTGAATAGGTAAGGAGGAATTTCCCCTCTATAGTATAGAAGTATATGCAGTAACGCTAGATAGATACTTCTGTAACAATACTAAATAAATTAAAGGCAGAGAATCAGAAGATTACCTGTTATTATCTCCTATTACTATAATCTGCAAAAAAGTAATCTAATTGACTCAATTTTTGAATTTAATAGATATTCCCGTGCCTAAGTTGGATGAGACATGTGGTCCTTAACAACCGCCATAACGGGGCTATGTTATTTCCGAATTCACGACACAGGTGGAACTTGCTTCGCTACTTCCGAGCCGAACAAGCCTCAAGAGAGCGAGCGCTATACACACGATCATGCTGATAGACGACAGTATTGGCCGTATGACTAGTCTTGGTAAAGCTGGACAGAAGTATTTGTGAGATCCTTATAAGTAGCATTCAATTACCTGGTACCTATACTGACTGACATGCTGACATTTCAAGAGATTTCTCACCGAGGAGCACCTTCAAATCTCAGCCAAGCTTCTTCTACAATATCAGGGAACATCAACCCTCGTTCGGGTTCTCGAGGAGGGAGCAACCGAGGCTGCCCTCAAAGATCCAAAAGACTACAGCGACATCCCCACACTTTCACATTACCCACATCCGGCGAAACTTGAGGTTAGTTCTCACGTCTCGGCGAGATGATCATCTTCTCCGTATTCGTGGTCACCGTTTTCAAATACTGGCGAAGCTTCTGATGGACACCAATCCGGCCACCAGTGACCCCTAAAATGTTAATTACAACCTGGCGCCTTCGTGATATCATCGAGAGAGATATGACAAAGTGGTCGTGTTGACGCGTAACGACCAGGTAACAAGGCAGTCTCCGGGCGAGACACGTTAGTGATCGAAAAGGGTTGAGGTTATGTAATTGCGCTCACATCTGACAATCCCGAAGTCTGGATGACTTGTTTCGAAACTCACAGAACTGCTGATTGCTGCATCAGGATTTGCACTCCCATGGTAATTTCTGTGCATCGAGCGGCATGCTCATCCAAATCGTCAAACAGCCACTTCAACTCCGCACCCTCCTCGGTACGTGGTCTCTGCACCTCTCCAATGACCCTCCGGGCACGTGTGAAAAATACCTGTGGACGTAAATGCAGTAGCAGCTTTCTTAATACCAAAGCTCGCCTGCTTTTCATGCCTTTATATAAATCAGGTAATTACTTGTATAGGGGGGAAATGTTCCACAATTCTAGGCCGTGCACTCAAGATACTTTACAACTAGGTACACGTAGGATATCTTCCCTAGTATACTATATAGTATTACTTTATTATTAGTAGAAGCCCGTGGTTATAGCCTATTAAGACAAAAACTCGTAGAAGTACGTATAGACTATACTTTATAGACTATTCTCCCCCAATACCAAGTACATACCTTACTTATCTTACCTAGTTAACCTGTACTGTAGAGTATACTCTATTACTTATCTCTTAATATCTTTATTTCTCTCTATAATTTATAGGTATAGTAGGCTATTTCTAGGGGAGTACCCCTAGAACCCCCCCTTAAAACTCTACTTACCTACGTACCTTCTTACTAGGGGGAGACCCCTTAGGACCTCCCTTTGAAACTGCCCTTTAGGTCGAATTCGAGGTAAGCTAAGTAATTATACCCGATGAAGTTCTACTATCTATTACCGCGCGAGGTTTTTGAACCAACTAATCAGAGAGGTGTTGGTAAAACCTTAAATTCTATAAAAAAAAGAAGCTATATGGAGATACGCCTAAAACGTAATTCAAAGCTCGCAAGCTTGCCTTAGACAAGGCAATGGCAGTAAGTCGAAAAGACTAGTGACGTCTCTCTCTCGTACAATCACTCAGAGATACCGAAGCTTTTGCGGGATGACGGAACAGCTCTGGGGACAGCTTGTCCGATCTATCAATGAGCAGCTTAAACTACCATGGTGTGCCCTAACCATGCTTTGAATCGAACTCCGTTGGCTTGCTGAAGCGTTGTTTGATACGAGTCTATTTCTTGAAATATTCACTTTTTTTGTCCGCCCTGTTTATCTGATCACCCTCGACTGCTTGCGAAATATATGATTTTCCCCCCCCAAAAAATAGTATGATGGGAGCTCAACTTTAATGAGGAGCTTACTTCGATGCTACGTTCATATGCCTGATAATGTACGTCGAAAATAAAAATAATCTAACGTGACAATTTCAAGATAGGTTTATTTATACCTTTGATGGTTTACTCGAGCCGTAGTCCTGAAGGCTTATCTTGACTCGGAGTCAGACCTTTGACAATGCCATACTATAGTTTTGAGACCAAAAGACTATATTATCGATTCGCGACTGAGCCATATTTGACTTTTGAAGTTTTATCAGGGAAGTAGATAATGTTAATGACTGCCCAATGTAGCTGAGCTAGTCATACCTGCCAATGGTCATTGAGATTTATGATTATAGGTTCGATGAACAACTGTGACGATTCAAATAGGGAACAACGAGAATTGCCTTCTCTATCCCGCTCTCAATGATGTTGACTGGCATCTCTGGGGCGGCGGGGTACTTGTATTGTGGGGATGCCTGGATGCATGATATCTGCATCATACAAGCGAAACCTTAAAATGAGGAAGAATAGGTACTGGACGATCCTTGAAGAACGATAGAATGTCTAAAGTCGAATCCGAAGTATGTTATGATTGGTGATATCATTCAGACTCACGTAATGGCTTTGTAACATCCAGCTAGAGACGGGGTGATACAGGCCATGGAATGCCGCAGGGTCGTGGAGCCACCCCGCACCTTGGTTTACGACTCCGGACTATTTATAACCTATGGATATGCGACTCAAAGGAACATGCTTCCACGGAATATTCATCAGACATTGCTTCGCAGACGATTCCCGAACTCAGCGAAAGCGATTGCCAAATACATGACCGTCACACTTACTCTTTGCAATGCCAAACACGAAAACCGTTCACGTTCCTCATCTAGGTGGTATTGATGCTGCGTAAGCTATTGTATCTTCTCCAACAAGTGCAAATGACTTATGCGTTCTGTAGCTATCAGATGCCAAAGCCATATGACTCCTCCAAGCCCACTTTGGTCTTGGTAAACTCTTTCACAACCTCCAGCGAGCTTTACCAGGAACAGTATGCGAACAATGAGCTCAATGACACAATGAATATCATTGCAATCGAGTAAGATAATCCACTATATCTTACATGCTTTGTGATCTGGGCGATGGTGCATCATTGCTCCTACCTTCGAGTAGCAGGCCCCTAGTTTGCTTCGATGCACTTTTGCCTTTGAGATTTCACTAAGTGACCCATGCAGGCTTCTGGGCCATGGTCAGACGAGATCCAGGTCCGAAACCTTCACTTATTGGGATACGGCCATCATGAATCTCCAAGTACTTGACGCTCTAGGTATCAAGAAAGCCTTCGTACTAGGTACAAGTCAAGGAGGATGGATCACTGTCCGCATGGCCCTTCTAGGACCTGATAAGATCGAGGGTATCATTCCTCTCGGTACATCCCTCGACTACGAATCCGAGCGTACCAGAAAGCACGGCTGCTGGAATGGTCCGGAAAATCTGAAGGCTTCTATCCAGGCTTGGACAACCAACGAAAATTTGACCTCCTTCTCTCCTGGTGAGGACTATAGCAACTTCCTGATTGATATCGGCTTTGGTAAGGATTGCGACAAGTCTGTCCGTGACTACTGGAACAAGACTATCAATGAGAACTACCAAGGTGACAATGGACGCCGGAGAATCAGGATGGCGGCCATTAATCTTGCCGAGCGTGATGGTCTACACAGCAGATTACCGGATGTGAGATGCCCTGTTCTCTGGCTTCATGGCACTGCGGACGCTGTTTATAGCGTCGCAAATGCTAGGGAGGAGATCAAACTCTTTACCAACGCGAGGAGCGCTGAGCTACAAGTAGTTCCAGATGGGCAACATTTTCTCAGTTTCAGCCATCCCAAAGTGAGCCTTCTCGCTGTTTAGCACAAAAGTCTTTTACTGACCTGGGCCACAGGAGGTTGACAATGCTCTGATCAAGTTCGTTGAAAAGTGGGCGAATAAGCACATTTGAGAAGGAGGTCGTAGCTCCTCTTCCCGCTCAACAGTGCGATTATGTTTAAATTAGCTGATTTGGTCTAATTCTTTGGGCTCGCTTTATCTATTATAGCATAAGCGAACATCTGAAAACAAGCAGATGCTGGCCGAAAGTCATGGTTACTCAGACATCTCGAATTCTATCTCATTTTCAAAGATAGCCCCATGACCTTAAATGAGTAGCCTAAGTCGTCTCCAAACTCCTATGGCAATTGCGTGACTTGAGATTATCACCTTGGTAGCGTCACCTGATGGTTTGTTTGGTGACTTTAGATGACAGAAAGATCGCTCTCTGGCTCTATCATCGTGGTCAAGTATCAGGCTGCTCTTTCAATCAATCCATTACATCTCAGCTTTAGTCTGGTTTCCCAGCTTTTCGTCCAGTATCCACGCAACTGCGTAGGCTCAATATATTGATAGTCTTTCTCCTATCCCGCCTCGACAAAATATTTGAGAACTCGCGAAAGGTTCAAGCGTCCTTCTAGCCACCTTAGGCTAAGAATCAAAGGGACATGCCAGCAGCGTCACGCCCACGTCCCGTATCTCGAACGTCTATTGTTGTTAGCCGGGGAGTCTAAGTCTCGATGTAGACACATAATACTCACCAGATTCTGCTGATGGGCTCGAGACGAACCTCCGGAATACTGTAGAATATGTGCAATAATTGACGAAAATTATTTTCCCTTTCAAGCCAGTGAACGCTCATAGCCTATCAAGCTGACTCGACTTGGCCAGTCCTTTGCCTCTGATCTATGTGAGTATCGATCTGATCGGATATGTTACTCTGGAGCCAGCGAAACATGGATGTTAGCACCCATCGATTCGTATTGCGAATGCAGTATGCTCCTTTGACCATCGTCGAGGCTGTCCTGCTCGATCTCTTCTTACAATATTGCCCATTGCCTCAATTGTGTGGGGTGCCCATCGGGCATGTTTTTGCGATCGTACAAACGATCCTGCAGATTTGCGAGTTCGATACCTGGGGCGTGGGAGTGGACACAGCTGCAGTATTGTTCCTTGGGCCCTGGTGTCCTTGGGTGGTTGAGTGGAAGGGGGGTAGCCAATGGGGTTCGTGATGCGGAACTAGATCTGGTCGTAAGGGAAAGGCATTTCACAGGCTGGGGCTCTATAAAATTCTCCTGGATAAATTCATCATCGACTTCAACTGGCATGAGCTCCTTTAGGTTGACGTTGCTCAGGATTGTGCCGTCTAGGTACGTAAATCTCTCCTTCCGGAGATGCCGAAGTTGTGAGTTTCTATTGAAAATAAACATTGTCACATCACAGTTTCCATTCCATACGAGCTCACACATGACCGTAACACAACAGCTAGAACCCTTTTATTACGAAACTGTGTTTGTATATAGTCTAGGCTATCCTAGTACTGCTTTTATGAAGATCTAGGAGTCTGGCTAGTCTAAAACAGGTAACGTAAAGTCAATGTTTGCACGAGACTGTAGGCATGATTTAATTTGTGCATCAGGTACCATTCATAGGGTCCTCAACATATAATTTCAGGTTACTTCAAAAAGTTGGCGCTGATAAATTTTTGGGTTTCGTCGATGAATGAGGGGCCGTCGACAAGTAGGGCGACCGACCTCTTGGTACTAGAGACAACGAGTCGAGAAATACTGATTACCGGCAAGAAGATGACGAGAAATATCAAAAATAAAATTCTATATCTAGTATGTAGGCATTTGAAGTCCTAGGTACACTGAAAAAGGGCAATGCAATTAGATGAAGAGGTACCAAGAACACGATTCCCCAGGGAAGCGCTCTACCCCTACTCGTTTCAGCTGTGTACTTTTGTGTGTGGGAAACATGAGTACTACCTGGAGATATATAGAAGGAGAGAATCTAGCAGAGGGTGTGATTCCAATCCAAATAATTTGAATCCTGCTCCTATGCCCGGCCTCTCATTTTATGCCCGAGCGGAAATCTACCAGACCCTATGCCTTCTGAAATGGCGGCCCCGTACGTTGTAGGCAACCAGCTCCCCTCATTCGACCGTCCGGTCAGGATCCTTTTGGGTGAAGACCAGACACGAGGCGCCTTGAATTCTTCGCGGTGATCACTGTTGTTGATTGTCGTTGACTTGGTATAGTTTGTGATGCGTGGAAGGGAGGACGTCGAACGTGTCGCGTATATTGTTGCAACGTACGCAGCTGCTCATTCATGAAATCCTCCGTTGGGGCGATGACTGTATGCAAGCAATCATGAGATCTCCAACTCATTGCTCTTCCCGGTCCGGCACTCTCTTGTACACCCTCTCTAATACCTCCCTCCTGTGTGCATCTACCTGTTTTTTATTCTTCTTCAGCTGAACCCAGATCGTGAAGGGCTGCAACACAAGACTGATTCCAACCCATGCGAGCAGCACTCCGAAATTCAGTCCGAGCAAGTTCTTAGTCCCAAAGATAATGGCCTTTGCACCAATCAGGTCGTGTCGAAGTGGCCAGGCCAATCCCCACCTGTAGAAGTTGCTTAGAAGCTCGACAGGATAGAATCCAGTTGCGACGTTTGAGATAACCCACTGTGGTAGGGTCAGCGATTACTCTTTCATTGATGTATAGGGAATAAGATGAGGATCATGTCTCAGATATATCTTGAGACTGGAGAAGGAAAATTGGGTTTCCCCAGTACGTACGAAGACGAAAAACACAGGCGTGAAAGGCTGTCCAAGGACATTGTGTACATTCTCAACCACGAGTCCAAAAGCAGTCATGGCGCACCAGGACAACATCCAATAAATCACATATCCTGATGCTCCGTAGTATTTGCCGAAGTCTATTTTCCAAGCGCAAGAAAGTGCCAGATACAGGAGCGAAAGGAAGAAATATAAGATGGGCAAGACAGTCATGCGGTATGTGTAGTATTTAACCAGTGACACTTTTCCCATCATCATTTCGCTGAGTGACCCAAACATGAGGACCGAAACGAAGGATATTATGATGAGGTCTGTGGAAGTTCGTGTCAGCAGTCTCCTTGTATCAAATAAAGTATAGCTTACAAATAGTGCCAATTTCTGTGGCTGCTTCAGCAGTACTGGGGACATATGGTGCGGTATTGAAAACCGAGAAGGAAATTGGAATGGGATTCTCGATTTGTCTTTCCACAGCCGCAGTGTCGCCGACGTTGGCTGTCCGCAGAGAGCTTTGCTTCTGCTTCGCAAACTTGGAAACAAAATCTCTCATGAAACTGAGTATGGTCGGATACGCTAAAGTGTTGATGGTCAAGGCGTTCCGCCCTTCTTCATAGATGAGATGAACGGATCCTGTTGGGTCGTAACTAGTATTGCCATTCTCGTAGGCATAGTTCATTGCCGTCGTAGCATTCGACTGTATCACAATACCAAACCAGAAATCTTCTTGCTTCAAGGCGTGCATCACTCGCTCGTTGGAGAGGTCGTATTTTGAACCTGGCTCGGACACATAACCCAAAGTCATCTTTGGATTTGCCGACCGTTCCGCGGCTGCCATCTGCTGCAGGTATGGACCAACCTCCCCGCCGTCGAAATCAATAACGGCAACTGTAAACACTGGAAGGTTGAACTGTAGTGAGTGGTCGGCTCCCCAATAGATTGAAAGTATTCCCATGACAATGGCAACCAACAGAACACAAAAGATAGCGATCATTTTCGCCCACATTTTTCTTTCCGTAGCCATCCACGACGATCGAATGGAAGGTAGAGCGCGCTCCAACAACTGTGTTTCCTTTCCGTGCCCGGCGTCGTGACCGACCTGGACATTATCGCTTCCACCCAGAGTCTCTTCTGACCGCGCCATACGTGCAATTGAGGTGAAGAAATGGCAGATACGCTTGCGAAGTATAAGGAGAAAAGAGAGATCAGTCAAACAGCTACCTAAGGTAGTGAGCGACAAAGCAGATTACTAGAGGAATCAGATCAACAATAAGGAATAACACGTTGAGAGACTGCATGCATGGGATTATGGAGAAACAGATGAAAGTTTCTTTAATGCTAGTTTGCTTTAGTTCGGTTTAGTTTAGTTTATTTAGGTGGATGGATCTAGGTATCGGCGTCTGTATCTTAAAGCCGAACGAACATAAGCCACCCGCTCATCATCTAGGTAAGTAGGTATCTCATCTCATCTCATCACATCATATGATCTATCTGTGAGAAAAATAGCTTCACGGAGATTCGAATCAGCCTGATTCGTAGGCTCCTTCGTATAGTACTCGTGGCGACTCGACAGATCTATGATTCTTTAAGTCTATGATTCATTAGCACCGGGAATCGCTGGTCCTGCTACTGGTACTGATACCTCAGGTATTGATTAATTCATCAATTAAGGTAGGTACCGAGGTACCTACCTTAATTGATGTCAAGCCTTAATGCTCAGGGAGCGAGGAGTCTGCACGGGCTACGGCTAAGGCCGCGGCACGAAACTCTGTCGATCCTTCCTCGCTCCCGGCGTTTATGACTCGGGATCGATACCGGCAACAGCCGGGCTTATATAATTACGTAGGTAGATAGATACTCACTAATCGTCGGGTCCACACGCCCCCCAGAGTATTATGAAGAAATAATAAAACAAGACAAAACCCATACTCAGAACTGATAGTCTATTACTACGTTTATTAAGGGCAAATGATAAGAGTAAATATTTATATATATAGAAGTGACTTGATTTCTAATATTATAATAGAAGTAAGCTCTTATAGAAAGGCAGAGTATCTTAATAATAGCTAATCCTTATAGCTTAAGGCTATTGTAATAAAAAGGAATTTGAAAGTCCCATGTCTGTGTCTACTAATATAAATAATCGATCCGTTTATTGAAAAGAAAAAAAAAGAAAAAAGGATTAGAGTATTTATGACGATAGCTTACTGTAATGGGCACGTGATAGTCGGTTGTATATGTACGGTGTTAGGCATATTCAGCATGCGCTGAATATTGTGATCTTTTGGTCCAGATGGCGTAGTTGGTGTGAGCCTAACCTCAACCCCGTTACACTTACCTGAAGGTCATATGAGGAAAAGGATAGATATAAGGACCTAAGTTCCTAGGCATCCCGGTATAGTTAGTAGCCGACTCAGTATAGTATCGAACTAGTACTAGCGTATATATATAAAGGGCCTTATACTCTATCTTCCTTCTTCTTTCTTTCTTATCTTCTTGTTTCCTTAGTAGTAGACTATATAAGATCGCTCTTAGCCTTTCTACTTATTTTAACTCTACTCGTATTCTACCTCAAGTCTTATATTATTATATTAAATAAGAAGATTAAGATAGCCGGAGATAGCTTAATATAATATATTACTAATTAAGTTAGTTATTCGATAACTACTTATATATAGCTAGGATTCTAGAGATCTCTCGTATCACGGAGCGAGTATAAAGTATACGTATAATATAAATAGTATCTTTGATTAATAGAAAGAATTAGCTGAAGAGCGAAGGAGAATTCTTTCTTAATAGAAAAGGAGAGAATATAGTATTACTATTACTAGTACCTTAGTAGTAATAGTTAGCGAGATGCTAAGCGTCGAGTATTATCCCGGGTATAACCCGTCACATTTTCTATTAGTAGTATATTACGTATTTACTTACTAAGTGCCTCTACTCTTACTACTTTCTTAATTAGCTTCTTATCTTATCTTCCTACTTTATTTACTTTCCTATAGGAAGCGGGCTTCTTACTAGATTTCTCTTTTACTCTGATTTCTGATTGCTTTTTAGTCTTACTAGCGTCTATAGTATCTGCCTTAATATATTTTAAAGCTGCTTCTAGCTATTAGAATATAGTCTTCATCATATCTTTTCTATACTTATCTATTATCATATTTTCGATCTACTCGGTTAATTTTATTATCTAACCTTTTATTACTTAATATAAGATATCTAATATTACTTTATAATATAAGTCGATATACTTATAGGTAAATTAGAAGTAATACTATTTATATATATCCATCTTCTTATTACGTTTCTTAGCTGATAGCGATAAGCTATTCCTCGCTGCTTCTGTACGTTTTCTGAGCTCCCTTTAGTCTCGGATTCGCTATATAGTATTCTATAGAGTCTAATACTTTAGCTTTTATATTTTATTATCTTATATAAGGTTTTCTTTATATCTAGGCTATACTTTATACTAAGGGTAATAAGGTCTATTCTTTATATCTATTATAAGGTACTATTCCAGATAATCGATATATATTCCGGCTATAACTAGAAAGCACTTCCGAGTATAGCTATTAGAGTAGCGTATCTATACGCTCTCCTTTATTATAGCTTCTATCTCTATTATACTATTAGCTTACTTCTAAAATCAATTTTTCTTATTATGTCTTTATATTATATATAAATATCTATATCTGTCACGACCTGTACGTAAGGAGCCCAAGGCCTCCAGGCAAGCCTTAGCAACCGCGGCAGATTAGTCAGTATAGCTCTATAGCTATACCTTAAAGAAGGAGTCGAGAGTAGAACCTCTTCTCCTTATCTTTTCTTCTCTTTACTACGCGTACTCTTAAGGGCGAATATAAGTCACGTTATTACTCCTTATGCCTTATTATAATATAAGAAAAGATTATTATCTCGCTAAGAAGTAATAATATCTACTCGGAAGTAATTTAAGCTAGTATTACCTTTTTAGTACGACTTCGACGACTTCTATCTTATCTGTACTCGATAACTTCGACTATACGCGCTATCTACTTCTATACCTTAGGAGTAGAGTATTTCAGAGAAAGCTAAACTCCCTCCTTTAATTAGTACTACTTCTATAGTATAATTCTACTACAAAACCTTATTACGATATTTTTACGCTCTTAGCCTTATACTTAGCTTTATCTATCCTTAATCTTAACTCCTCTTAATATCATAATTTCTATGACTTCTACGAATCTCTACGACCTCTATAAAGCTCCCTCCTACGAATTTAATCTTATACTATAAGATATCTCGTTAGCTAGAGTAAAGTAGCAGGCCCTTCTATATGCAACTGCGCTGAAGCACTCGAGAGTCCTCTATACTAGATAGACTCAGATTCCCCGAATATAAGGAGATAAGTAGAAGCGCGCTAGCGGAGGATACTATTAGAGATACTATTAAGAGTAATACTATTAAGGAAGAAACCGGTTTAGGGTCTATTAATAACGACTTCGAGGAAGCGGATAAGGAACTTATACCTTAGCCCGAGTCCCTAAAACTTCTAAAGTTAACCTTAACTATCGATACTACTACTACTCCCCTACTTATATTATTATTAATCTCTTCTATCTCGGAGACTGAATCTACTACTATTATTTCTATTACTAGAGAAAGTACTCTATTAGTTATTATAGCGGAAATACTTACTTTTAACGCTATATAGATAAAATAGATTACTAATCTAGTTATTACTAGTAAGACTATTAGAGCTAGAGATAATACTACTACTTATTAAGCCTGCGCTCTTACTATAGACCTCTAGCTACCTATTGATTACTACCTTTTAAAGATTAATTAAGCTATCGCTCCTATCGACGCTTATAAGATTCGTTACCCTTATCTTATTTTTACTAATTATAAGAGTAAGATCAAGTACGATACTTAGAAGATAGATATGAAGATCTTTATCGAAGAGTTCTCTAGTAACTTCTATACTAGCGCTACCTAAATTAAGACTTACTTCAAAAGTACCGGAGGCGAGGCTAAGATTATTATTCTTTAGTATATAGATAATACTAAATTTAAAGATATTACTAACGTCTTAGCCGCCCTCGACTAGCGTTTCTTTAATTGTAACTATATTCAGAAAGCTAAAGCTTCTTATAAACGTCTTATTATAACTAATACTATAACTTATAACTAATTCCGAGTCTAGTTTACTAATTTCGCTACTACTAGTAAGATTCCTAAGGAATAATAGTTCGGCGACCTCTATAATAAGCTCTCTCTTACTTTAGAGTATATTATTATTACCCGGAAGTACGAGATAAACTATAACTATACTACCCTCGACGAGTTCCTTATTATTAGTAATTATAAGTTTAGAAATATCGCTATTAAGTAGAACCTTGAATGAGAAAGCTCTACTACTACTATTATAATTAAGGTCTTAGGTATTCTTAAGAGAGAGACTTACTTTAGTACTAAATATATTACTAAAAGCGGTTCTTAGATTGATAATCATATAGCTAAGAATATACGATTTACTCCTAAGACTATCTCACGAGCTAATACTTATAGTCCTAGTTTACGAGTACCTTGTACTACTATTACTACTAATACCTGCTGTATTTATAAGAAGAACGGTTATTAGGCTCTGGATTATCCTAATGCTATAAAGATCGCTAAGATAATTAGCTAGACTACAGAGGATATTGCTACTATATATAGCGCGGAGAAGGATAATAATAATAACGCTAATATCTCCTCTCTAGTAGAGATTAATAAGCTATCGGGAAACTACTAAGCTATAGAATAGTCTTATCTTATAGCTAACGCCTCGATCTATAGAAAGACTTGAATACTAATTTCTATTTTCTTATTAGAAGGAAATAATTCCTAGTTACTATAGAATTAGAAAGAAATAGATTATTTATTAAAATAGAAGTATATATTAATAGTAGAGTAAATATCTTTAGAGCTTTATATACTTTAGTCGCTCTTAAACTTCGTGATCTCTTAGGTATTAATTTCCTTACTCTCCCGAAACCTATTATCTCTACTAGCTATAATAGAAAAGCTAGTATTATTATCACTTATATAATTCTTCTTACTCTTACTATTGACTATCATCGAGTTAACTTCCCTTTTCTAATTACTAATTTAGGAAGTAATAATATACTAATAAGATATAAATTCTTAGAATATTACGAACTTAGATATAACTTTAATTATTACTATAAGAACTATCTAGAGTAGCTGATAGATATACTACTAGTATACTACTATAATAAAAGACTAGATCTACTATTACCTCTAAGCGATAAAGTAGTAAACCAACGATATTAACTTAATTAAGAGTGATAAGATACTCTAATAGACTAAGAAGTTACTAGCGTATAAGCTTCTCGACTAGCGCTAATTAAGAAGGCGAAAGAAAGTCACTTATTAGTATTCATAAGAGAATAGAAGTATAGCGTATAAGCTATAAATAAGCTATTAGTAAGTCACGAGTTAGCTAATAACCCTTTTCAGACTCGTGATCCTAGTTCACGAGAGGAGGATAATATTACTTACGAAGTAACTAAATAGCGCTAGATCGATAAGTAAGCACGTCGAGAGGCAAGAGATTTACCTTATAAAACTAATATTAACTAGATCTCTACTATTACTATATATAACTTCTATTTGAACTAGAAATACTAAAATAAGAGTAATAGCTCTAAGGTATTTATTACTTCTTTAAAAGAAATCTAAGATGAAATTCAGTATTATAAAAGCACTTAAGTAGTAGATACTATCGAATTATACGCTCTCGACGAAAGTCTTACTACTGATAAAGCTAGGAAAGTAAAGTATTATAAGAATAATAAGATAATTAAGGAAAGACTCTCTACTAAGTAGAAGGAATTTGAAAATCTCTTCTCCGCGAGAGCCTCTAATAATTTAGCTAAGAGATAACTAATAGTAGATTATGAGATTAAGCTTATAGGAGATAATACCTTAACTATCGAACTACTTCGAAGGATACCGGACGAGTACTTAGTAGAGGCTAAATAATATATTACTAAGAACCTCTATAAAAGCTTTATCGCACTATCTAATACTCCTTAAGCTATACTAATCCTAATAGCTAAAGAAGCGGGTAGTAAGCTATAATTCTATATTAACTTTCGGAAGCTAAACGAGCTTACCTAGAAGGACTTATACCCTATTCTATTAATCGATAAGATAATAGTACGAATCTCTAAAGCGAAAATCTTCATAAAGGTCGATATTTAATAGGTATTTTATAAAATCCGCATATCGAAAGATTCTGAAGATTTAACTACCTTTCGCACTCGATATAGGATATATAAGTATAAAGTACTTCCCTTCGGCTTTATAAATAAGCTAGCTATCTTTTAGCGTTTTATTAATAATATATTAATAGAGTACTTAGATAACTTCTACTTAGTATACTTAGACGATATCTTAATCTATTTAGACTTAGAAGTAGAGTATAATATCTACGTACGAAAGATTCTCGAGATTCTATAGGCCTACGGCTTTTAAGCTGATATTAAGAAGTCTGAATTCGGCGTTACTTATACGAAGTTTCTTAGATTTATTATTAGTATTAATAGAATTGAAGTTAATCCCGAGAAGATCGAAGTTATTAAGAACTAGGAGTATACTGATAATATACGTAGAGTATAGAGTTACTTTAGTTTTTATAACTTCTAGTGAAGGTTTATTAAAGACTATAGTAGTATTTATCGCTTCCTTATACTACTTATAGGGAAAGATATTAAATTCCTCTTTAGCGCTAAGTATAAGAATACTTAGGAGCGCTTTCGTTACGCCCTCTAGTCTATACTAATCCTTTATTACTACGACTTATTTAAGTAAACTAGACTTGAAACTAACTCTTCTAATAAGGTAATAGCTAGTGTTCTCTCGTAACTTTAGGAAAACGGAATATTCTATCTAGTTAGTTTCTTCTTTAAAATAATAATTAATACGGAGCTAAATTACCTAATCTACGATAAGGAGCTCCTTGCTATCTTTCGCTCCTTCTAATAATATAAGCCTGAGTTACTTAGAGTATAGAAAACTATTTATATTTATACTAATTATTATACCTTAGAGTATTTCATAATAACTAAGGATCTTAATATATAGTAAGTAAGATAAGTTGAATTCTTCGCTTAATTCTACTTTAAGATTATATACTAAATAGGGGTTATAAATACTCTAGCTAATACGCTATCACGACGAGATCAGGACTTATTACTACTAGAAGCTAGGAAGCGTGCACTTCGGAACTAATAGCTAATCCTAAATTATAAAATCAGCTCGGAAGTACTCTAGGAACTCGGCTAGTCCGCTTAAATAGCTAAATTCAACTGCGTCGAAGAAGTCTATAGCTTACTATTAGATTAGCTAGTCGAGTGTCACGAACCAGCACAGTTCTTAGCACTAAAACCGTCCTGGCACCAGAATACTGATAGTACTACCCAGTGGTATATACTAGACGAGTTTTAGTACCAGAAAAGAGTTAGTACTATTAGAGGAAATATACTAACACGGTTATAGTATAAACTAGCGAGTAGTACTATACGCTTACTTGTATTATAGTAATAATAGTATTATAGCTATAGGTGATCCAGGATCACGTAATATACTAGACTACTAGATAGGTCGCGAGAGCTTACACGCTCTGTAAGACGGTCTTATATAGCTAGTATAAGGGAACGAAGGTTCTATATAAGACTAGTACTTCTACTATTAAATAGGAGCTTCGTGCTTAAATTCAAATAGTAATTAATACTTACTTATAACGTCTTGATTCTAATTAAGAACCGAATTTCTTATTTACTTTACTTTATAGCTAATACTAACTGACGAGCTTATATACCGCGTACTAGTCAGAACTAGGAACGTTATACTTTAAGTATCTCACTTGAAGTATTATTAGTAAGAACGAAATAGCCCCTAAAGAAGGATTAGTTATAGGAGAAGGATCCTAAGTTAGTAGGACGAAGAAGATTAATAAATTTACTCCACCTCG
Source organism: Rhynchosporium graminicola (assembly GCA_900074885.1). Lineage (NCBI taxonomy): Eukaryota > Fungi > Ascomycota > Leotiomycetes > Helotiales > Ploettnerulaceae > Rhynchosporium > Rhynchosporium graminicola. Next base: position 149,531 of record FJUW01000058.1, read on the forward strand.
AGTCAACTTACTTAATATCTATTATAGAAACTATAATAACTTAAGTTAATTTATCCTTTAGTACTAAATATACCTCGCTTTTAATAGAGATAAATTCGAAGCGGACTCTCTTAAAGTCTTATAGATTACTTCGTTCCTCTATAATACTACTACTTACTAGATTGAACTAGCCTTAAGTAATTACTTAATCAATCGATACTTAACTAGAGCCTATTCTATTACTATAACTAAAAAGAGTTAAGTTATCTTTCGAACTATCGCAGGCTTTACTACTACTATTAAAGAAGTCCTCAGAGACCTTAATAAGAAAGAATAAGCTAAGAAGTATCTGCTCGGAATTCGATAGCGAGGATCTATTTACGAATATACTACCGAGTTCTATTACTACTTCATATAGTTAGATTAGATAGATAGTAGATTAAGAGCCTAATACTACTAAGGCCTTAAGGACTATATTAAGGATAAGCTCTTTAGAACTAATAAACTAGATAACTTAGAGGACTTAATTAAATTATTTATTACTATTAATAAACAGATCTAGAAATAAGCGAAAGAGAAAGAAGAGTACTTTATACTTACTCACCTTCAGAAGCCCTAATTTCTATAATAATATAATAAGTATCGAGGAAATTTCTAACCTTACTCGAATAATAAATATAACTATTATAATTCGATAGAAATAAATAGAGTAAAAAGAGGATCTAAGAGCTAAGCTAAGAAAGATAAACGCTAAGAGAAGAGCTTATACTATACGTATAATAAGCTAGGATACCTCGCACGCGATTATTCTTAGAAGAAGAAGTAAGAAGGAAAACCTTAGAATAAATCTAAGAGAGAATTCAGACTAATAGAAAGGAAGCTAGATTACTAAGAAGCTTCTAGCGTAAAATAGAATTCGTAGGACTTTATAACTTATAAATCTAGCGAAGAATCCGAAGAGAACTTAGTTAAACTTCTAGATAAAGACTAAGAAAGCTAGAGTATTATAAATAAAAGAAACTATCTATATAATAATCTCCTATATAATAACGAAAACTAAACTCTTCGAAATCATAATAATAGAAGAAGAATATAGGTCTATAATAGAATAAAGTCCGATTTTATAGAATATTACTAAACTTATAATATACCTGACTAAGATATAAACTATATTATAGCTTATTGCGATATTATTACTATTATATTCTAAGTTAATACAAGAGATATCGAGGAAAAATTAGATTATTATATAGCTAATCTCGAAGGAGAACTTAAACTAAAGGAATTCGAATAATTAGATTAGTTCCTTTGAATTAAAGATACTTAAGCTATTATTAAGGAAATAGAAAGGGAATATTATTAGTAGAGAAGATAGTACTTATTAGAACTAGCTACTTATTAAAGAATAGTACTAGATCTGATCTAAAGATAAGCTAATCTCTACTATTATATACTCTATACTTTAATTACCTCTGAACCCGGCCTTAGGACTTAGTTAAACGAAATAATAAGGAGAATTATTAAAGAAGCACGTGATTACTCTATAACTAAATTACTATACTTAGAGCTTACTACTACTAGAGAGTTCGATTAATTAATCTTATTAGTTATAATAGATAATATTAAGATAAAAGCCCTTATTAATTAAGGAGCTATAAGACGCTTTATAAACTTAACTTTTATTAAGAAATAGAATATTCTTATTATTATTAACTTAAAACTATATCGCCTTATCTTATTAGATAGAAAAAGCGCCGGATCAGATAAATAAGTCTATAGAAAGATAAGAGGAATAAAGATAATTATTAATAGATACGAAGAAACGCTTTACTTTAATATTATACTTACTAGATAATACGATATCATATTAGGAATATTATAGCTATATAACTATAATCCTAATATAAACTAAGTAACTAAGAGAGTTATATTTAGTAACTATAAATATAAATATAATTAACTAGCTAGTAAATAAGAGGCTAGCGCTACTTTCTTAATAATAACACTAATAGACTCTAGCTAATTAAGTCGAGTTCCTAGTTAGATAGAACTTAAGAATTATCTTAGTTAGATAGATAATATTTAGGAATAGCTACTCGAACTATATAGGAAGTTCTCGAAATTATTCGAGGATCCGCAGGATATAAGAGCTCTACTTAAGTATAAACCCTAGGATTATAAAATAAACTTTAAGAATAGATTTATACTTATCGCAAAGAAACTTCGCTATTATAACTATAATATTATAAGGATACTTAAGGAGTATTAGAAGTTAGATATAAAGAAAGAATAGATTCAGAAATCTAAGTTATTATATACTATTAATATACTAGTAGTTAAGAAAGCAGGAGATCCTAAGGGAAGACTTTATAGAGACTATCGGATAATTAATAGTAGGATTATAAGGGATATATACCTTTTACTAAATACTTAGTACTTATAGGATAAGCTAGCTAGAATAAAGATATATATTAAGTTAGACTAATATAACGCGTTTTTTAATCCGAATTAAGGAGGGATACGAATAGAAGACTACTTTCATATTACCCTTAGGGCTATAGGAATATATAGTAATACTACTCCGCTTAACTAATACCTTAGCTATATATTAGAGATAAAATAATAATATTCTTAAAAATTTTATTAGGAAGTTCGCTATATATTATCTAGATAATATCCTAGTGTACTCGGAAACTATCGAAGCGTACTAAGGCTATATTACTTAAGTTATAGAAGCTTTATATAAGGTAGATTCTAGACTAAAGATATCGAAATATAAATTCTTAGTTAAATAAGTTACTTTCCTAAGATATATTATTCGCTTAAGAGAGATAAGTATTAATCCGAAGAAAATCAGAGTTATAAAGGAATAGGAATCGCTAATAAATATTAAGAATATATAGTTATAATTAAGTTTCGCTAACTTCTACTAATAGTTTATTAGAAACTATTCTAAGATTACTAAATTACTTACGAGCTTAATAAGGAAAGGTATTCCTTTTATATAGACTAGCTAGTGCGAGGAGGCCTTCTAGAGGATTAAAGAAGAATTTATAAAAGAACTAATCCTATATAGTTTCGATAAAGAGAAAGAAAGTATAATAGAAACAGATACCTCTAATACTTATACCGGTATAATATACCTATAGCGAGATAATAAAGGATAACTATACTTAGTTACTTACTTTTTAGAAAAAATATCTCCGGCTAAATAGAATTATAATATCTATAAGAAAGAACTTATAGCAATCGTATAGTATAAAAGTAAGGCAGGCTTTATTAGTAGTGAAAGATCACTTTAAGGTATCAGGAGATAGATAATTAAAGTAGTCTCTGAATATCAATTATAAAGAGCGTTATCTCTTTAGAAGAAAGAGAGAAAGCTTACTTTAAATATATAAGGAGATCATATAAGTATATACTAAGCTATATAAGTGATCAGATATAATATGACTATATATAATAAGTGAAAGTATACGATATACCCCTTATAGTTATCTCTTAGTATAAGGCTAGAGATTACTATTAACTATATATATACCTTTATCTAGTTAGTGAATATAAAACACCTTAAGTAAGTAAAGAAGCTTCTAAATAAAAAGAGTAAATTCTACTATTTATATAAAATAATAAAAGAAAGTATAAATAAAGTATATGAACTAATTAAAGCTGAGGTAACTATTGAAAAGTAAGTTATATAAATAAAGGAAGTTATAAGGCTATAGCCTTATATATAGTATAAAATCAGCTGCTTCTAAGCTTTGAGTAATCGCCGAATATAAGAGTGAAGGTAAGTAGTCGTATAGAAGCGTTCAATTGAATAAATTATAAATCGAAATCCAGGTTATATAATTAGAGAGTTATAAATAGTAGTTGTAATTAATTAAGTAATCTTACTTTATTATTATTTATTAATTTTGAAAGAGTAAAAGAAGTACTCTAAGTAGAAGAAGCTTCTAGATCTAAAAGGTACTCTAGGTAGCTAGCCTTATTTACTTATAAGGGTAAGTAACCGAAGCCTTATAAGTATATAAACCCCTTATCTTGTATATAGAAAAGTTCTTCTTCCTTTAAATATAATATACTAAGATTCTCTGCGCTTACTTCTCTTCTTCTATTAATAACTTTATTTCAAATCTTCTATTATTATTATTATATCTTCTAACTCTCTAAATAAGAGATTGCGAAAAGAGAACTCTTAAGAGTTAGATATATATCTTATATTATATTATCGCGTTAAAGAATCCCCTACTAATCCTAGAAGATCCTTTACGATTAAATCTATCTATCCTAATATCATAAGATTATTCTTCGCTCTTTACTTTAATCCTTTAACTAATAATCTATAATATAGTTCGATAGCTCTTACTCTAAGGAAGATATCTCTTCTACTCCTTGTCGTCTAATAGCTTAACTACGAAATAATCCTGAAATCCGTTCCTTCCGATCTATTAATTATACTAATCGAGATAATAATTCTAAGCCTAAGCTTAAATAATATAATCTACTTAATAATCTTTCTGATTATTCTATCCGCGAACTTTCTCTATTCCTCTAATAAACTAATTTATCTCCTTATATACTAAAAGCTCCTTCTTCTTTAAAGAAGATTATTATATCTTCCTATAGTTATAAGTCTATTACTATTACCTCTAGATCTAAAGTAAAGCGTAAGATAGATGAGTAATCTCTTAATACTAATACTATTTGAATTCTAATATCTACTAGATAAAGAGAATAATAATCCTTACTAAAGATATATTAGTATAAGTATAAAGGGAACTAGAATAAAAGGTCGCTACTCTTAAAATATAGCTATAAAGTTAAAGAGATACTACTCCTATGCCTCTTATAGCTATATTCCTGCTACCCTATAAATAATCACTTAAGCTAAGGAGTTCATAGATAGAAAGAGAACTAGTACTAAGGAATCCGTAAGCCTTCTGATAATTCTGATCTTTTAATACCTTAGCTAATTTACTTAGTTTCTTAAAAACTATCGTACGAATCTTCGATAAGTACTTAGAGATATAAAAGCTAAAAGAGCTCTGAAGAAAGGCAGTAATAATATAGAGTTAGAATCTGAGGTCGAGATCCTTAATATAAAGTCTATTAGACTTAGACTTTCTCTAAAGAAGAGAGATCGTAGTAGCAGTACAGGTAGAGCTTCTACTAGTAAGTTTATAGGATTATATAGTAGTAGAACTCTTTCTAAGGATAGAAAGTATTATACTAAGTACTAGATTAAGCGCTAGAAGAATAGCTTAGAGTGAGTATTTAATCTTCCTGTATAATTATTCGCGGATCCCTAAAAGCCTAGTTTTTTAGTCTGAATTTTAAATAATGAAAAATACGCTAAATAAGTGACTTAATACTATACTTAAAGCTTCTCTATCTATAATCTATAATTTCCAAAATTTAGAAGAGATTTAAAAGCTTTAAATTTCTATTAAGAGAGATTCTTTATAAGACTATTAGCTAGTATATTATTAGTTAGTAGATAAGTTACTACAAATGATCCTTTAGCATACTCTTACTTAAGCTATATATTCTGAATATTAATATATCGTAGTTTAGTAATTATTCTCTCGTTTTTATTCATAATTAGCCTAATTATTTATTAATTATCGTAAAAGATCTTCTAAGTCTTTCTAATATCGAAGGCAAGATCTTTAAAGAATCTCTAAAGAGCTATAGTTTCTTTTACTATATTAGCTAATATAAGCAGTTTAGCTTTAGTTATAGAAGTTATAATTATATCTTATATTAAAGCTTTCTAAATTACTAGTCCTCTATATATAAGGATTAGATATCCTTAAGATAATCTTCTAGAGTCTAGATCGTCTATAAATAAAGTATTAGAAGCTATTATTAAAGTTCTTAAGTATTCTCCTCTATAAATAATCCCCAGAAATCGAGTACTATAAAGATATCGAATTAGCTAGTAGATAGTTATAAAATAGTCTGATAAGGGATTAGTTAAGTACTTAAAGAGCTATAAGATAGTATATAATATATCTAGTCGAACTATAATTATAATATAGAGAACTAATCTTACTCTCTCTTGAAATACTTTAATTAACTTCTTTAAAGCTTAGTTTAAGTTATTAATAAGATTAAGTTAAGGAAGTAGTATAGTTAGGCAGTTTCTATCTATTTAATTAAACTTATACGTGATCTTTTTAATATATTAATTATATATAAATAAGATAGTTTTAAGCTTTCTATTATAGAGTATTCTAATACTAAGAAATTACTTAATATTACTCAGAATATATATATCGTATTCTATATTCAGATAATCGATAAAGCCCTACCCGAGCTCCTTATTATTATTATAAAAGAGCACTTATATATTATTCATATAGAATATGACTATTAGTTTATAATCTCTATCTATAAATATATAAAGCTCCTCTAGATATGGAAATAGCTTAAGTTTAGTTAAGATATTAGCTATATATTTATACTATAAGTATAGAGAATTTTTTATTCCGTAGAGAGCGCGATCGACTCTAAGTACTTTTCCGGGATTAGATCTTCTAGAAGGAAATAAGTAGTATACATTTTCTCCTTTAATATCCCTTAGAGTATTAATAAATATATTTATAATATTAAAGCACTTAATCTCCAGATCGAAGTATACTATAAGAGCTATTACTATACGGAATAATTTTATATTAAGTATACTAGCGTAAGTTAAGATAATTATTACTTCGCTTTGAAGATCCCCTCTAATTACGATTCGAGAGCGATATCTTTTAATATATCTATCTTTATTAGGTTTATATTTAAAAACTTATATTAGAGGAACTAGCGTTTATATTATATACTAATCGTAAGTCTTAGATTCCTAGTAGCTTTATTTCTCTATATTTCCTATCTCTAGATCTATATTTTTAGAAAACTAAGCTTTTATTAGATAGTTCTTAAGATTATTAAATCTCTTTAGTTCTAGTAAGAGATCTATTACTTTAATCTTTAGAAGTTTAAGCTTTCTATTAATATTTAAAAGCTAAGCTTCTAAAGTAATAGCTATTATTAAATTATCTAGTTTAAGTATCTAGAGTATTTTAAAAAATACTAAGATCACTTCATATATTATTCTCAGGTCTAAGGTACCTCCTACTATATCTATATACTAATTAGGTATAAGTATAGAGATTTAAGGATCTATTTATAACTTAGGATCGTTTTAGGGTTCCTTATAAGAGAGATCGCTCTTAACTTAAGTACTCCGAGTTTCTTCACCCTCGATCTTTCGATAAGGGTTCTCTATATACTTAGAGCTTATTATAGTACTTAGTACTTGAAATACTAGAGTACTATTTACTATCTTTAGATACTTAGGCTTCTTTATAGCTTTCTTCTTAGCTTTTAAAAGCTTCTTTTCAGAATTTAAGCCTTAAACTTCTAATAATTTCTTAATAGAGTTATTAGAAAATCTAATCGAATCTGATTCTATATTCGACCTATTAGTCGAATAATCGAGAATCATTTAGTGCCCCTCCGGAGGAGGTTTATATAAGATTCGAACCTTAATCCTAGATAATCGAGGTATTATCGATATAGATACTTCTTTAGTAACTTAATTAGAAGATATAAATACCCCTTTAGTAACTTGATTATTTAAGGGGTAAGTATATTACTTATCCTTAATTTATATATCCCTTTCGTAGTCTATAAGTAGTATTTCCTTACTTATAGCTAGCTCCCTTAAGCTCTATACTATACTTATTATAAGCTCTAGGATTAATATATAATAGCCTTACTTTACTATCTCTTTATTATATATATCTACTAATAAGGTAGTATCTGTGAAAATTGAGGGTGGAAATCAGCCGAAGGTCAGAATAACAGAATAATAGGTAATCAATTTGACTTGCTTTATTTGCTTACTTAAAGAGAGCTAACTACAGGAGAGATTCTAGCTACTTATATAGCTATATGAGCTCTCTAGAATATTCTATACTACGTAATACAGAACTCCACAGAAGAAGACACGTATACTATAGAATCATACTACGTCAGTAGTACGTCAGTAGAAACCTCTAGAAGTACGATATGCGTACTAGAGAGTAGTAGAACTCTATCGAGAACCTTCATAGTAACTCTAATAGAGTATACAGGGTACAGGCTATTAACAAGGTACAGGGTGTAGGTGCCAGGTACAACAAGGTATATAGGCAAGGTACTGAACCAGGTACTAAGACCATATACTGATAAGGTACAGGGTGTGTATGCCAGTGCAGGCAAAACTGACCAAGGTACTGGTTGTATGCTAATGCAGGCAAAACTGACCAAGGTACTGGTTACAAATCCAACACTTGATACAAATCGAGTACTAGTGCGCTTGCCGGGAGTATCGCCCGCTATAAGTAGTTAAAGTAAGCCATATTATATAAATCATTTGCCAGGTTTATAAATATGAAATTATTTGGACTTCTAGATATATAAGAACCTTTATCTAAGGATACTCTTTCTATATCCGCAGGAAATATTATAGTTAAGTCAGATAAAAAACACTATAGACTATTTTATAATACACTCCCAGTACTATTATAAATATTAAAAGTCTACTTAATATCGAAGCTATAAAGGAGAGACAAGCTGATAATCGTTCTATTCATAAGGTACTTAAACAGGAAGAACTGGACAGGTGCAAAGAACCTCTCCTAGAGGACAAAGGCGTTTAACGAAACGATGCTAATAATAAGTATAGAGATAATTATCCCTCTGGCCTAGCTTTTAGATTGATTATTAGTAAGACTGAAAGAACTAAGGATGAAATAGCTGAAAATAAATCCTCTTATTAACTTATTTTTTATAGTTATTACTATAGTAAGGGTTTATATAATTACTTGTAATTTCTATATTAACTATCTATTAGAGCGTGGCCGCAGTATTAAACCCTGCTTTCTTTTAAGCGGAGGTACAGATACTAAGTTAAAGGAGAAAGAGACTAACCTAACGCTCAGTTATTTGAAGAGTCTAAGTATCTTATACTAGCTGAACTAAGACTATCTTGAAGGGATACGTGGGAATTGAGATAAGATTAGGGAATATAAAAGTCTATATATAAAAGTAAAAATTCAATAAGTTAGAAATTCCGAGCTCTATATTATTATTAACTATAAATAGTTAAGCTAGAAGATAAGTATTTAACTAATTTAGATACTTAGTAAGCTGAATTAAGATAGTCTAACGATAGAGAGAAGAAATAGAAAGAGTTATGACTAATTAAATAGTACTAAGTTTTATTTATCTTATAAGATCTAGAGCTAGAAGTAGCGCGGCTAATTAATCCGCTTGTACTACGGAGAGCACTAGGTTACGCGGATAGTATATAACTATCGTAAGATAGAAGAGAGATTCCTTAACTTCGGATTTAGCTTTTAGAAAGTAAGAAGTAAGATATAATTAATATTCCTAGTATTTTTAGTATAATAGAGAAAAATAGATTTTTTATAATAATAAGTTCGCCTATAAGTTATTTATAACTATAACCGTAGAGAATAGGAAAATCGAACGTTATACTGCAGTTCAAGGGAGCTTATACTAGCTGATATCGTAATATGTCGTGCGCCTATAGTATTCTAGACTATAGTACTATATATTTGCAAATTTTAGATAATCTCAGCGAGTAGAATTAAGATCGCCTAACGAAAGAAGAAGAGAAACAGAAGAAGTTATAGGATATAATTAAATTAAATACTATTAACGTATCGCCTGCCTAAACCTCTATAATATTATTATATTAAGGCAGTAGCTAGATAGGCTAAAAAACACCTAAGTAAACTCTTATATCTACAGAAGGTTACTATTTCTAAGAAGCCTCGGGACATTAGATAGCGGACTTCTATAGGTAAATAAAAACCTAGTACTCTCGACTATAAGAAAGTCCTCGGTAGCTTAAGGCTACTATTTTCCTTATAGATTCTTATCCTATTAAACTCGATCTAAATATACTTCTAGTATATGATCTTTATTCTAGGACTTCAAGTAAGAGCATAGCACTTGGATTTTCTCTTCGATATCTATCGTAATATCTGAAAGTCGCTTAGAGGCTGGAATTAATTAAGACTAAGTAAAGCAAGTTATTATTCCTAGTATTCAAGGTTTAGAGCTAGCTAATTAAAGAAGGGAAGCACTATAAGGTTATGGAATACTTCTCAGCTTTTACTACTATCCGAATTAAGATAATTAAGATGAATATGCAGTATTTGGAACTCTTAATATGAAGGGGCAGCTTATCCCTGTAATACGATATGGCTATCAGGCTAGGGACGATCTTCAGCTATCTTATATAAACCTGAATATAATAATCGACTTTAGTATTATTACTTTCGAAAGACATCTTATATGCTTTAATTATTATATCGCAGCTCTTACTAAGTATTACTATATATATATTAGATATATCGACTAGAAGATACTACTAAGCAGTTTCGTAGCTATGAAATAAACAAAAAGGGCTATAGCTACGAAGCGACTGGGTAAGATAGAGCGGCATACTAGTCTACTTATTATTAAAGATGGATAAGTATATGCGAGAGAAGTAGAAGATATTAAAGGGGCTTGCGCCTCGTACTAAACTAGAGATATAGTACTTATCTTCCGCTTTAATATCAACTGCGATATCTAGATGTATACTTAGGTAACTTATAGAGGAAGCAGCGGAGGAACTTGGCTAGAAGCTTAGTAGTACTTATTATATGTTATATAATCTACTATACGTATTTTTATAATAACAGCTCACCTGAATATCATATGAGAAGAAGAATAGATAACAGGGCCCAAGTTCATAGGTATCCCGGCAGAACTAGTATCCGACCCGGTATAATATCGGACTAGTACCGGTATATATATATAAGGTACCTTATACTCTATCTCTCTTCTTCTTCTTTCCTTATCTTTTTGTTTTCTTTATAGTAGACTATATAAGATCGCTCTTAGAATAACTACTTATTTATTCTTACTTATACACTGCTTTAAGTCTTATATCGTTATATTAAATAAAAAGATTAAGATAGCCGGAGATAGCTTACTATAATATCTTACTACTAAGTTAGTTATTCGATAACTACTTATATATAGCCGAGATACTAGAGATCTCTTAGATAACTATAAATTAGGGTTTAATTTAGCTTATTATAAATAATATAATAGAGGAGGTCTTTACTAACGCTCTTTTAATAACTCCTTTAGTATAAAGGAATTATAAATAGATTTTAAAGAAAGTATAATAAATACCTCGGAACTTTAACTTTTATATATCGCCGCCGAAATAGCCCTAATATACTCCTTTTTAAGCTACCGGAATAGCTCTTAACTAATAAACTAGAGACTCCTCTAGTTCTAAGGGGACTTAACGCGACTTCTCCCGCTTTACCTCCGAACTTAATCTATTATACTTTTCCTTACTTTAAATATCTCTTACTCTAGAGAATATTAATACTTTATTAAGAAAGTACTAACTAAGAGAAAAAGGAAAATAAAAGCGAAATTTACTAAGAGTATAATCGCTAAGTACTCCTATTATTATAAGTAACTCGAACCTGATCTATTCTCTCTTATAATAATTAGCGGACTAAGAGGAGAAGAATAACTCTCTAGAAGATACTATAGATAGACTAATCTCTATATAAGATAGGTTCCTTATAGGAATCTCTCGCTTATTTTCGACTTTCCTACTAGAACTAATACTATAATTTCCGCGTATAGCGGAGTTTAATAAGCTAATAAACTCTATTCTAATATATAGTACTAAGAGAGAGGATATTATTCCTAATAAATTATCTCTCTCCTCCGGCGCCGAATTAGTAGAGTTATACCCTAAGAAGTCTTATCTTACTAAGAAGATCCTGCCCCTAGATAATAAGTCGGACCTTACTTTCCTCTAATAGAGAGTATTAATATAAGACTAGCTAGCTATAAACGCTAACTATTACCTTACGGACTTCTCCCGGCGCGTTCTTATATAAGGACTAGTTACTAGATTAGCTAAGGAGTATTTTATACCTTAGTACTTTACTAACGAGTTTAAGACTAGTAATAAAATAATCTCCTTACTAGAAGAGAACTTCCTTATTAGTTTAGAAGAAAATAATTACTATAATACTTTCTATCGCTTAGAAATATAATAACTTAGCTATATACGCGAGACTTTCGCTAAGTTTTATAATTGATTTTAAAGCGCTACTATCTAAAGTAAAGTTAAAAAGAAGGAATAGTTCTTCTATATATAAGATAAGATTATATTATCCTTACGCGCTTTAACTCTTATTATTAAACTAATATAGAATAAGAACTATACTTCTATAGTTAGATCTTTACTTTCTTTTAATACTAAAAATAAATATAACTTAGAATATACTTATCCCGAGAAAGCTACTACCCCGGTATAATACTATAAGCTTACTATTACTACTACAACCTCTACTAGTTCTACTCCTTACTAGTCCCTAAGCTTAGCCCCTCGATAAACTACTCTTATACTATACGTACGTACTTCTACCCTAGTATAATCTAGTACTCCCTCCGCGCTAAAACGCCCTGCTACCTCGACTAGAGAACCCCTTAGGTATTATAGTTATAGATAGCTTAGTTATATTAAGCTAGATTACCTTAACTTACCTAAGGTTTAATTAATTAACGAATTTCCGGAAGAGGATTAAGTAACTAAGGAAGTAGTAGAAGATATACTTTCCGAATCTGGACTAATACTAAAGGGAAACGATAAGGCCTAAGTAAAAACTCCTTCCTAGGTTTATATAAATATAATCTCTCTAATCTAGACCTTAACTTCCTAATAAGAAGTAAGTAATTCATATACTTAATTATAGTTAGTATAAACGAGCTAGGAGTTTCTATAAGTAGCTTAATCGATACTAGAGCGAATAGTTATCTGTTTATTAATTATACTCTTACTAGATAACTATCAGGGGCCCTTAGTATTAAAATCGAGCTATTACCTTATTTTATTCTAATATATAAGTTCTAATAATCTATTAGAACCTATATTACTTATTTTATATATTTATACTTTTCTATTAATAATAAGCGTATTTATAACTACTCTTTTATTCTTCTCGATTTAGGATAATAAGATATAATTATTAGTATTAAATAGATATAACGATTTCAAGTTAAGCTAGATACNGTATTATAGTTATAGATAGCTTAGTTATATTAAGCTAGATTACCTTAACTTACCTAAGGTTTAATTAATTAACGAATTTCCGGAAGAGGATTAAGTAACTAAGGAAGTAGTAGAAGATATACTTTCCGAATCTGGACTAATACTAAAGGGAAACGATAAGGCCTAAGTAAAAACTCCTTCCTAGGTTTATATAAATATAATCTCTCTAATCTAGACCTTAACTTCCTAATAAGAAGTAAGTAATTCATATACTTAATTATAGTTAGTATAAACGAGCTAGGAGTTTCTATAAGTAGCTTAATCGATACTAGAGCGAATAGTTATCTGTTTATTAATTATACTCTTACTAGATAACTATCAGGGGCCCTTAGTATTAAAATCGAGCTATTACCTTATTTTATTCTAATATATAAGTTCTAATAATCTATTAGAACCTATATTACTTATTTTATATATTTATACTTTTCTATTAATAATAAGCGTATTTATAACTACTCTTTTATTCTTCTCGATTTAGGATAATAAGATATAATTATTAGTATTAAATAGATATAACGATTTCAAGTTAAGCTAGATACGCTCTATTATAAGCTTCTATAGCTAGAACGCTATCTAGCTACCTTTTAATACGATAAGGAGATAATTATAACTCTACTACTTTATAAACTTAGTATTAATCGATCTTACTAAATCGATACTAATACGCGGGACTTAGCTATAAACTAGCTAGACTAATAGCGATTATACTAAATAATAGCAATATAGTATATTAATATATTATCCTTATTATTTAACTTATTTCTACTTATTACTAAGGAATCCGAACTCTTTCCCGCTCCGAATTTATTAAGAAAGGTACTTATACTAAAACTCTATTATAAGTGCTTCTCTTAACTTCTAAGGATCTAGAAACTAGTTCCGATTTACTAAATTAGTACTATAGCTTTTCACTTTAATATAAAATATAAAAGCTCTGAATTATTCTTTACTAGTATCTACGAGATAGACTGCCTCTTATAAGACTATCTAAATAGCGATTCTCCTAAGGATCCTAATACTAAACGACTCGTAGCTAAAAAACTACTAGAATAGTATTATACTCTTAAGAAAGCCTTTTCTAAGTAGGATTCTAATATTCTTCTGCTATATCGCTTATATAATTATAAAATTATTCTAGAAGAACTATTACTTAATATATATTCGCTCTTATATTAGTAATCTATAGACGAACTATAAGTAACTAAAGAGTACCTTATAGAGAACTTAGATAAGGGATTTATCGAATCTAGCTAAAGTCTCTTTATATTACTTATATTATTTATTAAGAAAGCTAATAGAGGATTACGCTTCTATATCGATTATTATAAGCTTAATACGATCACTCGAAAGGATTCCTACTTAATACCTAGGATCGATAAGCTCTTAACTTATATATCTAAAGTAGTAATCTTTATTAAACTAGATATCCGAGTAGTATTTAATTATATTTATATAAACTCTAAATCCGAGGAGTATATTACTTTCCGAACCTGCTTTAGATCTTATAAATATAAAGTATTACCTTTTAAGCTTTATAATAGACTTAGTATATACTAGCGATATATAAATAATATATTACTAGATTACTTAGATAACTTCTATATAGCTTACATAGATAATATTCTTATATACTCGGAAACGCTCTAGGAATATAAGGAATATATTAAATTAGTATTATAATACTTAATAGATACTAGACTCTAAGTAAATATTAAGAAAAGCGAATTCTATATTACTTAGACTAAATACCTCGGATATATTATTATTACTAACAGAATCGAGCTAGATCCTAAGAAAGTAATATTATTAGTAAACTAGAAGTACCCTGAAATAGTAATAGCTATAAAATCCTTCTTAGGATTCTATAAGTTCTACTATTAATTTATTCGGAATTTCGGCCTTATTACTAAACCTCTCTTAGTACTTACTCAGCCTATAGTAGTATAGAATTTTACTAATAATTATAAGAAGTCCTTTAATAATTTATATTAATAGCTACTATTAGTATAGAAATTATATTATTTCGACTCTAAATTATAGATTAAACTAGAAACTAATACTTCTAATAGTATAATAGCTAGAGTTATCTTCTAATTATATAAAGATAACTAGTAGTATCTAATTAGANATTATAAGAAGTCCTTCGACGATTTATATTAATAGCTACTATTAGTATAGAAATTATATTATTTCGACTCTAAATTATAGATTAAACTAGAAACTAATACTTCTAATAGTATAATAGCTAGAGTTATCTTCTAATTATATAAAGATAACTAGTAGTATCTAATTAGATTCTACTCTTATATTCTTAATAGATATAAACTAAACTAGAAGATCTATAATAAGAAGCTATACGCTATTATTAAGTCCTTCCGGAAATAGAGACTAGAACTTATATCTCTATAATACTATACTAGCGTATATACGGACTATTGATCCTTAGAATACTTTATAACTACTAAGGTCCTAACTAGTAAGTAAGCTAGATAAATAGAATTCCTTTCTGAATTTAACTTTTAAATTATATATATACTTAGTAAAAATAATACTAAAGCTAATATCCTTAGCTATAGGGAATAAGATCTAAGGATATAGGAATAATAGAAATAGGATAATAGATCTCGGGTTTTATTACCTCTAGACTACTTAGACTTTAGGATTAATACGGAACTAGCTAAGTATTATATTAATTAAATTAATTATATATATCTAATATCGCTAAGGACTAATACGCTACTAGAACTTATACGTAACTCTTTTAATTTAATCGAGAAACTATACTAATTTAACTAAGAATTATTCTCTAAGGAACGAAATATATTAAGAGATAGCTATACTATTAATAATAGTTTATTATTTTATAATAGTTATCTATATATATAACGCTATACTTTACTAGATACTTATTTAATTAGCGAAGTCTATAATTAAGTTTCCTCTGCTTATTTAAATACTCGTAAGACTACTAAAATAATTTCTACTTATTACTACTAGAAAGGACTTATATTAGATATAAAATAGTATACTTATAATTACTACTTCTATTAGTACTCTTATCCGAAATAGACAAAATAGTAAGGATTCCTCTACTTATTATTAGTACTTAGCTACTCTATATAGTACTTAGCTATAGATTTTAAGGACTTCCCGCCTAATAACTAAGGATTTAATAGGATATTAGTATTTATCGACTACTTAAGGAAAGACTTTATATTAATACTATATTACTATAATATCGATACTTATAAGATAGCGATATTATTTATCTAATAGATATATTATTTCAGATATACTTTTAAGTTAATTATATCTGACTAAGGAGCTTAGCTAATCTTATCCTTCTAGTAAGAGTTTTACTATATAATTAGAGTTAAAGTTAAGCTCTTTACCTCTTTCTACTAATAAACTAATAGATAAACGGAGATTATAAATTAGTATATTAACTAACGCATTAGACTTTTCGTTAATTATTATTAGAGTAACTAGGGCGAACTACTACTAATAATAGACTACGCCTAAGTAACTCTACCTTACGATTCTATTAGGATAGCGCTATATACTTTTAAATATAGTATATTACTACGGAATAACTAGGACTAGAAGTAACTTATCAGATTAATACTATAAGAGAAGCTTAATTATACTAATACTAAATCCTTAGCTAAATATACTAAATCCGCTATCGAGGTTATAAAAGCTAATATACTAGCTACTTAGTATAAGATAAGCGCTATAACTAACTCGAAATAGTATAATATTAACTAAGAAGTTAGAGATAAGGTATTTCTCTCTATAAGGAACCTTAAGAATTACTAGCTAAATAAGAAGCTATCTAGTCTCTAAGTAGGACTATACTAGGTCTTAGCTAAGATTAGATACTCTTATAAGCTAGATTTACTTTTAAGATCTTTTATTTATAATATATTCGCTTCCGAATTACTCTTTAAGGACTTAGACGACTTATTATTAAGTTAGAAGTTATAAAACCTACTCTCGGAGGTTATTATTACTTAAGAAGAGTAAGAGTTATAAGATATACTTACTATATAGCTCTTAAGAGGTAATCTGAAGTATTAAGTTAGTTAGTTAAGCTATAACTCGGATCTAACTTAGTATAATACTTCTGACTTAATAAGTACTCTATATAAGCTTAGAGACTTCTATATTACTAACTTAAGTAAACCTAGACTTCTATATAAACTAGATTAGTAGATTAAGGCCTAAGAAGACGGAATAGATAATTATAATTACTTAGAAGATAATAAGCTATTATAGTTACTAGTATTAGAATTTATTACTAAGGATAATCCTCTAATTATACTTTATAATAACGCTATATCTAAAACTCTACTTCTTTAATTACTTCTACTTTACTAGCTTTCTCTTCTAAGTTCTTCGGAGCTCTTAGTAATTCTAGAATATCTAGAATCAGAACTATTATATCTAACTTCTTACTTAAATCTACTAATATAGCTCTAGTAGTAAATTAAGTATAATAGCTAATCTTATAAGGTTTCTTCTTTAGAGAAGGTCCGAGAGTATCTAGATTTAATACTATCTTTAAACTAGAAAGCAAATTCCTTTTTCTTTTAGTATTAGATATTATAGCTTTAAATATAACTTTCTTTATAAATTCTTATATAATACTATTTAACTCCTTTATTTACTTTAATACTATTTATACTATTAACTTAGATTTCGCTAAATCTACTATTAAAAGATCTAGATCTTATATTATATTAGTATTATATTAGTATCTAAGGATTTAAGATTTTAACTTATTACTTTAATAAACTCTAAATCTTTAAATATTTTCTCTATAGAACGCTTTAAAGCCTAAGTCTCTACTAATTATATAATAGTAATCTCTAATATAGTAATAAGAGTAATAGATTTCGTAAGATAATAGATCTAATTAATTACCTTATAAGTAGTTATAATACTACTCTGATTTAGCTCCGCGTCTTTAGTTTTACTACTAGGAAATAACTTAGATAAAATAGCGTATTCTATATTAATATAGTTAAGTAACTATAACGCGTTAGTATATATATTTACGTTTAGGTTTAAGTAACTTATAAGCTTATAACTACTCTTTAATACTAAATAATACTTATAAAGCTTAAAGTTAAGCTTATTAAATAAGTATAAGAGTTCTAAAATAAGAGTATTATTATACTTTATCTTAAGAAAAGCGTGAATATACTATAGGTAATATATATAATACGCTACCGAAAGAGTACTAGTAAGAACTAGTAAAAGTACTATAGGAGTTAGTATTATAGATCTATAAAACCCTTATATTATACTTAAGGACTATCCCTAAAACTAAGATAGGAAACTTACTTATATTAAGAGAAGAGTTAATTAGGTCGATTAATATATAAGATTATAGTAGATTACTATAGTAGTTAGTAATAATACTTACTCTAGGAGCTATATCGTAGTCTAGGGAGAATAAACTTATAAGTTATAGTAGTTATTATAGTTAAAAAGGAAAAGCTTTAATATTAATAAACCTCTTCTTTTATATACTTTACGCCTTACTTAAACTCGACTCCTATTATAAATAGATAAAGTAAATACTACTTCTTACCTGATTTAGAAGCTATAACTAATATAGTATTATTATAGCGATATAACTAGTTAGAACTTAATAAAGAATTTATTATTACTAAAGAGTAGCTAGCGCTTATTACGCGAATATTAACGAAAATAGTTATAATAAAGACTAATTCTAATATAAACTATAACTTTCCGAGCTTAAAGTTAAGCTCTTCTTAAGGGGAGAGTAATATAATAATAGCTTACTTGAATATTATATAAGAAGAAGGATAGATAATAGGGCCTAAGTTTATAGGTATCTTAGTAGAACTAGTATCTAACCCGGTATAATATCGGACTAGTACTAATATATATATATAAGGTACTTTATATTTTATCTCTCTTCTTCTTCCTTCCTTATCTTTTTATTTTCTTTATAGTAGATTATATAAGATCGCTCTTAGCTTTCCTACTTATTTATTCTTACTTATATACCGCCTTAAGTCTTATATCGTTATAATTTTAATAACTAATACGTCTAGTATACGTCGATAACTAGATAGAAGGAATATATAAAACTATTAGAGTACTCCTCCCTGTAGTCACTAGTGATATCCTTAAGTAATAGATATACTTCTTCTGACGAAATAGATATATGGAAGAGGATATTAGAAACGCGGGGTTCGGAATAGATACTTTAGCTTATATTAAATTACCTTTAAGTTAAGATATGAGATGATTATAAGAGTAGGTTCAATATAGAGAAAATACTAGAAGGTATAATATGAAATTAATCTAGATATATTAAGAGGTTTTAACGTAATATGACTCTAAATATAAATAATACTATACTATAGCTGAACTAAGGTTCTGAAATTATACTTAATCTTACGAAGATATAATCTTTAACTTATCTAAACCTCTAGTATCTCTTTATATTCTTTGATATCTCTGAATAAGGCTTCAACTTAGTATTATAATATACTTATAATATTCCCTTACTCCTCTCGGGGAAGCGGTCTGAAATCTTATCCTATAATAAACCCTCTCCTTTTAGTTACTATAGAAGTTCGTTATCGTTAACCGAGAATCGCAAATTCTTAGCTAATCTACTTAAATCTTATTCTTATATAAGTAAACGTCCCGAGTCTCTTCTATTCCTGCTACTAGAGACGCTCCTAGGAATACCTAGTCTTTACGATATTCTATTAGTATAACTATATAAGACTTAAGGCGGTATATAAGTAAGAATAAATAAGTAGGAAAGCTAAGAGCGATCTTATATAGTCTACTACGAAGAAAATAAAAAGATAAGGAAGGAAGAAGAAGAGAGATAAAGTATAAGGCACCTTATATATATATACTAATACTAGTCCGATATTATACTAGGTCGGATACTAGTTCTACTAGGATACCTATGAACTTAAGCTCTATTATCTATCTTTCTTCTTATATAATATTTAGGTAAGCTATTATTATATTACTCTCTCCCTAAGAAGAGCTTAACCCTAAGCTCGGAAGGTTATAGTTTATACTAGAATTAGTCTTTATTATAACTATTTTTATTAATATTCGCGTAATAAGCGCTAGCTACTCTTTAGTAATAATAAATTCTTTATTAGGTTCTAACTAGTTATATTACTATAATAATACTATATTAGTTATAGCTTCTAAATTAGGCGGTAAGAAGTATTTACTTTATCTGTTTATAGTAAGAGTCGAGTTTAAGTAGAGTATAGAGTATATAAAAGAAAGGGTTTATTAATATTAGAGCCTTTCCTTTTTAATTATAATAATTACTTTAACTTATAAGTTTATTCTCCTTAGACTACGATATAGCTCTTAGAGTAAGTATTATTACTAACTACTATAGTAGTCTATTATAATCTTATATATTAATCGACCTAATTAACTCTTCTCTTAATATAAGTAAGTTTCCTATCTTAGTTTTAGGGATAATCCTTAAGTATAGTATAAGGGTTTTATAGATCTATAACGCTAACTCCTATAGTGCTTTTACTAGTTCCTACTAGTGCTCTTTTAGTAGCGTATTATATATATTACCTATAGTATATTTACGCTTTCCTTAAGATAAAGTATAATAATACTCTTATTTTAGAACTCTTATATTTATTTAATAAGCTTAACTCTAAGCTTTATAAGTATTATTTAGCGTTAAAGAGTAGTTATAAGCTTATAAGTTACTTAAACCTAAACGTAAGTATATATACTAACGCGTTATAGTTACTTAATTATATTAATATAAAGTATATTATTTTATTTAGATTACTTCTTAGTAGCGAAACTAAGGACGCGGAGCTAAATCGGAGTAGTATTATAGCTACTTATAAGGCGATTAATTAGATCTATTATCTTACGAAATCTACTACTCTTATTACTATATTAGAGATTATTATTATATAATTAGTAGAGACTTAAGCTTTAAGGTATTCTATAAAGAAAGTATTTAAGGAATTAGAGTTTATTAAGGTAATAAGTTAAGATCTTAAATCCTTAGATATTAGTATAATACTAATATAATATAAGATCTAGATCTTTTAATAATAAATTTAGCGAAATCTAAGTTAATAGTATAAATAATATTAAAGTAAATAAAAAAGTTAAATAGTATTATATAGGAATTTATAAAGAAAGCTATATTTAAAGCTATAATATCTAATACTAAAGGAAAAAGGAATTTACCTTCTAATTTAGAGATAGTATTAGATCTAAATACTCTTAGACTTTCTCTAAAGAAGAAACCTCGTAGGATTAGCTATTATACTTAGTCTATTATTAGAGCTATATTAATAGATTTAAGTAAGGAGTTAGATATAGTAATTCTAGTTCTAGATATTCTAGAATTACTAAGAGCTCCGAAGAACTTAAAGGAGAAAGCTAATAAAGTAGAAGTAATTAAAAAAGTAGAGTTTTAGATATAGTATTATTACGGAATATAATCAGGAGATTATCCTTAGTAATAAATTCTAATACTAGTAATTATAATAGCTTATTATCCTCTAAGTAATTATAGTTATCTATTCTATCTTCTTAAGCCTTAATCTACTAATCTAGTTTATATAAAGGTCTAAGTTTACTTAAGTTAGTAGTATAGAAGTCTCTAAGCTTATATAGAGTACTTATTAGATTAGAAGCGTTATATTAAGTTAAGTCCGAGTCATAGCTTAGCTAGCTAACTTAATACTTTAGATTATCTCTTAAGAGCTATATAATAAGTATATCTTATAACTCTTACTCTTCTTAAGTAGCGATAACCTCCGGAGGTAAGTTTTATAACTCTTAGCTTAGTAATAAGTTATCTAAGTCCTTAAAGAGTAATTCGAGAGTAAATATATTATAAATAGAAGATCCCGGGAGTAAATCTAGCTTATAAGAGTATCTGATCTTAATTAAGACCTAGTATAATCCTACTTAGAGACTAGATAGCTTCTTATTTAGCTAGTAATTCTTAAGGTTCTATATAAAAAGAAATACTTTATCTCTAATTTCCTAGTTAATATTATACTATTTCGGGTTAGTTATAGCGCTTATCTTATACTAAGTAGCTAGTATATTAGCTTTTATAACTTTAATAGCGGATTTAGTATATTTAGCTAAGGATTTAGTATTAGTATAATTAAGCTTCTCTTATAGTATCGATCTAATAAGTTACTTCTAATCTTAGCTATTCCGCGGTAATATACTATATTTAAGAGTATATAGCGCTATACTAATAGAATTATAAAGTAGAGTTACTTAAGTGCGATCTATTATTAGTAGTAGTTCGCCTTAGTTACTCTAGTAGTAATTAATAAAAGGTCTAAAGTATTAGTTAATATATTAGTTTATAATCTCTATTTATCTATTAGTTTACTAGTAGAAAAAGGTAGAGAGCTTAACTTTAACTCTAATTATATAGTAAAACTCTTACTAAAAGGATAAAACTAGCTAAGCTCCTTAATCGAATATAATTAACTTAGGAGTATATCTGAAACGATATATCTATTAGATAAATAATATCGCTATCCTGCGAGTATTAATATTATAATAGTATAGTATTAATACGAAGTCTTTCCTTAAGTAGTTAATAAATACTAATATCTTATTAAATCCTTAGTTATTAGGTAGGAAGTCCTTAAAATCTATAGCTAAGTACTATATAAGGTAGCTAAGTACTAGTAATAAGTAAAGGAATCCTTATTATTTTATCTATTTCGGATAAGAGTACTAGTAAGAGTAGTAATTATAAGTATACTATTTTATATCTAATACGAGTCCTTTCTAGTAGTAATAGATACAAATTATTTCGGCGGTCTTATAAGCGTTTAGATAAGCGAAGGAAACTTAATTATAGATTTTACTAATTAAATAAGTATATAGTAAGATATAGCGTTATACGTATAGATAACTATTATAAAGTAGTAAACTATCGTTAATAGTATAGCTATCTCTTAATATATTTTATTCTTTAGAGAATGATTCTTAGTTAAATTAATATAGTTTCTCGATTAAATTAAAGGAGTTATATATAAGTTCTAGTAGTATATTAGTCCTTAGTAATATTAGGTATATATAACTGATTTAATCGATATAATACTTAGCTAGTTCTGTGTTAATCTTAAGGTCTAAGTAATCTAGAGGTATTAAAACCCGAGATCTATTATCTTATTTCTATTATTCTTATATCCTTAGATATTATTCCTTATAGCTAAAGATATTAGCTTTAGTATTATCTTTACTAAGTATATATATAATTTAAAAGTTAAATTCAGAAAGGAATTCTATTTATCTAGCTTACTTATTAGTTAGGACCTTAATAGTTATAAAGTATTCTAAGGATCAATAGTTTATATATACGCTAGTATAATATTATAGAGATATAAGTTCTAGTCTCTATTTCCGGAAAGACTTAATAATAGTATATAGCTTCTTATTATAGATCTTCTAGTTTAGTTTATATCTATTAAGAATATAGGAGTAGAATCTAATTAGATACTACTAGTTATTTTTATATAATTAGGAAATAACTCTAGCTATTATATTATTAGAGGTATTAGTTTCTAGTTTAGTTTATAATTTAGAGTCGAAATAGTATAGTTTCTATACTAATAGTAGCTATTAATATAAATCGTTAAAGGACTTCTTATAATCGTTAGTAAAATTCTATAGTATTATAAGCTGAGTAAGTACTAAGAGAGGTTTAGTAATAAGGCCGAAATTCCGAATAAATTAATAATAGAACCTATAGAATCCTAGAAAGGATTTTATAGCTATTACTATTTCGGGGTACTTCTAGTTTATTAATAATATTACTTTCTCAGGATCTAGCTCGATTCCGTTAATAGTAATAATATATCTAAGGTATTTAGTCCGAGTAATATAGAATTCGCTTTTCTTAATATCTACTTAAAGTCTAGTATTTATTAAGTATTATAGTACTAATTTAATATATTCCTTATATTCTTAGAGTATTTCCGAGTATATAAGAATATTATCTAAGTAAGCTATATAGAAGTTATTTAAGTAGTCTAGTAGTATATTATTTATATATCGCTAGTATATACTAGGTCTATTATAGAGCCTAAAAAGTAGTACTTTATATTTATAAGATCTAAAGCAAGTTCGGAAGGTAATATACTCCTCGGATTCAGGGTCTATATAAATATAATTAAATACTACTCGGATATCTAGTTTAGTAAAGATTACTATTTTAGATATATAAGTTAAGAGCTTATCGATCCTAGGTATTAGGTAGGAATCCTTTCGAGTAATCGTATTAAGCTTATAATAGTCGATATAAAAGCGTAATCCTCTATCGGCTTTCTTAATAAATAATATAGATAATATAAAGGGACTTTAGCTAGATTCGATAAATCTCTTATCTAAGTTCTTTATAAGGTACTTCTTAGTTACTTATAGTTTATCTATAGATTACTAATATAAGAGCGAATATATATTAGGTAATAGTTCTTTTAGAATAATTTTATAATTATATAAGCGATATAATAGAAGAATATTAGAATCCTATTTAGAAAAAGCTTCCTTAAGAGTATAGTACTATTCTAGTAGCTTTTCAGCTACGAGTTATTCGGTATTAGGATCCTCAGAGGAATCGCTATTTAGATAGTCTTATATAAGGCGGTTTATCTTATAGATATTAATAAAGAATAATTTAGAGCTTTTATATTTTATATTAAAGTAAAAAGCTATAGTACTAATTTAGTAAATTAGAACTAGTTTCTAGATCCTCGGAGGTTAAGAGAAGTACTTATAATAGGGTTTCGGCGTAAATACCTTTCTCGATAAATTCGGAGCAGGAAAGAGTTCGGATTCCTTAGCGATAAGTAGAAATAAGTTAAATAGTAAAGATAATATATTAATATATTATATTATTACTATTTAGTATAATTACTATTAGTCTAGCTAGTTTATAGCTAAGTCCTGCGTATTAATATTAATTTAGTAAGATTAATTAATATTAAGTTTATAAGATAATAAAGTTATAATTATCTCCTTATTATATTAGAGAGTAGATAGCGTTCCGGCTATAGAAGCTTATAGTAGAGTGTATCTAGCTTAACCTGAAATCGTTATATCTATTTAATACTAATAATTATATCTTATTATTCTAAATCAAGGAGAATAAAAGAGTAATTATAAATACGCTTACTATTAATAAAAAAGTATAAATATATAAAATAAGTAATATAAGTTCTAATAGACTATTAGAACTTATATATTAGAATAGAATAAGGTAGTAGCTCGATTTTAATACTAAGAGCTCCTAATAGTCGTCTGGTAAGAGTATAATTAATAAATAGATAACCGTTCGCTCTAGTATCGATTAAGCTACTTATAGAGACTCCTAGCTTATTTATACTAACTATAGTTAGGTATATGAATTACTTACCTCTTATTAAGGAGTTAAGGTCTAGATTAGAGAGATTATACTTATATAGACCTAAGAAGGAGTTTTTACCTAAGCCTTATTATTTCTCTTTAGTATTAGTCTAGATTCGGAGGGTATATCTTCTATTACTTCTTTAGTTAGCCTAGCTAGTGGATTCCAGTGGAATCGTGCTAGCTATTTAGTAGCTTAGAAAGAAAAATATTATTATCAGAAGCTAGATTATCGATAGACGAAAGCAGTTTCTTCGTAAAGTAAGTATTGATATCGACTTAATTATCAGCTAAGATATCGATTCCCTCCTCTTCTATCTCTTTAGTAATATTAAGGCTATTATAGCTAGTGCTCTCTTATATTATCTATATAGGGCTAGCTTAGTATGTAGATAAGCTGTAGCTACGGAAGGCTAGCTATAGGAGGTTAGTAGCAAGCTGGAGTCTTACGCTATAAGCTATACCGCTGCCTCTATCGTTACTATCGTCTTAGTAGTTAGCTATAAGACGATCAGAAACGTATATAGTATCGAAGCCGAAGCTCTTACTATCTAATATATTACTATCTGCAATATATGAAGAAGAGGAATCGCTTCTAGCTAAGAGGTCGAATTCGAGATTACTATAGTCTGTTTCAGACTCGGCCCTTAAAGCTTCGTTATCGCTAAGAATAATCAGATCTAATATTATATAAGTATAAGTCCTGATCGAACTGAGAGGAGGAGTATACTCACCTCGACTGCTTCCTGCTATAGAGCGGCTAGAACTAATAGGACTATCACCTCGAGGTCTACTTTCAACTATATCTACTACTATTCTAATAAAATCCGAATCTTCGCTTATTTATTCCTTCTATTACACGCCTGATAGGACCTCGTCGATATTAATAAAGCTATTGGGGTTATTAATATTCAGATCCTCACTTACTAATATACTCTTTTACACTATGCCTAATAAGATCTCCTCTATATCTGAGAAGTCGTTATCGCTATTATTATCGCTGCGATTCGGAAGATTTCGTAAGGCTATAGAGTCTACTTAATACTATTAGAAGATACGATTCCTATAGCAGATTACGGATCTTACTTTACTTATTATTTCTGCTATACTAGTCTGAATTGTATATTTTCTTACTTATAAATATAGGGATTTTATAAGCAGAGAGAGATATAAAGGGTCCCGGAGAGAGATATAAAGCTATAACTATTCCTAGAAAGCGAAGAGGCTAGCTCCTTAAGGTCGGAAGAGGTTAATAAAAAATAATATCATCTATAGTACCTAGAGGTTCGAGTGCTTAATTCACTTAGAAAAGTAGACTTTAAGAGAGATACTCATATGTTTATATAGGAAATATATATATAAGTCTCCATACTTACTTATAGCGAACATAATATAGTCCGGGCCTATCTCGGCTTATAAGGAACTATACGCTGCTGCTTATATTTCCGACTCGTAAAAGAAAAGTAATATAGTTATAGCTCCTTATTACTAAATATCCTCTAATTAAGCTCCTATCCCCTCTTGAAAAGCCTTACATATCTCGTATAATCTTACTTATAATAATGCCGAAACAACTGAAATAATTTCTACTCTACTTTATATATAAGAACCTTCTTAATACGAGGTATACTAAACCCCGAAGAGATACGATCACTATCCCTTTACTCTGCCTTAGCTATAGCTACGACGTATTTCTCAGCGGAGTAAGATAGAAGCTATCTATATCATTATAAGGGATTTCTTAGATTAGCTAGATAATATTATATGGAGGATTTCCTGAATTTAGGTCTCTACTATCAGGTTAACCGAGAAGCTATTACTAGAAGGATTTATATTAGTATAATAATAAGGAGCTACGCTAGATGTAATACTCGTATCTCAGCTAAGATAATATAATTCAGGAGTAATCGCTAGTATAATAATTAAGGAGATCGAGTATAGAGTAGCAGATCGAGGATCTGGACTTAATAGGTTTTTTCCGCAAGAGGGTTCAACTGTAGCGAGGCTGACAATAACGCGTTACTAGCGTATAGCGAGAGTAGAACAACAAGCGAGCAGTAGTAGTATTAGCGGACCTAATATCTTTCTAATTAGCGGGCTAAGTAGCAGAGGAGAGTCTAGCTCTATTACTTAATCGCGGCTAAATAGATTTTACGTAATTACTATAGGCGAACTCTCTGATATTCGATTATCTAGTCCTAAGATCAAGAGGCATTTTCTCTATTAGATATACCCCTCGCGGTAATAATTAGAAATAGAGAAGTTCGGACTTAACAGATTTTGAAGGTTATAAGTAGATAAGAGGATTCACGAGGTCGACACTCTCCTGTAATACTATATCGTCAGCCGGCTAAGCTATTGCTCGAATTCTTACTATCTGTAGATAAGTCGAGCGGGGTCGTCGTCGCGCTAAGAAAGAAGGATTAGACTAAGTAAGTTTAATAAGCAGGAAGAGAAGGCGGTAAGAAAGTATAGCCGATATAAGACCGCGATAAGGTAGACTAGTAGTTATAAGGGGCTAAGGAGAAAAGATATAAAGTAGGAGCGTGAAGATAATAAAGTGTAACGATACAAGACTCAAGGCGGTATATAAGTAAGAATAAACAAGTAGGGAGGCTAAGAGCGATCTTATATAGTCTAGTACGAAGGAAACAGAAAGATGCAGAGCTCTGAAGGAGTCTGCACCTTCTATATATACAAGGAGGGTATGCCTAAGGCACCGATACTGGCCCGTATCTGCTACGTATACTATGCGCTGTTATATTACCCCCTTCTAAGACAAAGGCTCGCCCTCGAGCCTTTAAAGGTAATAAGAAACGAAAGAAAAGAGAGTTAAATCCAGTCGAATTCCAAACAAAATCCAAGTGATTATTAATCTAAAGCGTAAGACGTAAATCACTCCTTCTTCGTCTTTAATATCAGATAATCGACTTTATAGTGACCGTGCTTCTTATAGTAGTAATATTATACTTCCTCGATAGGTATTAAGGGCTCAGAAGACGCGCTAACTATCGGTAGAGCTAGAGTAGCTCGAGGTATTAAAAGTAGTCGAGAGAGTTCTAAATCGAGTGCCGTAAGAGAAGAAACTATAGCTGAATAATTAGTCTTCTAAGAGTACTTAATTGGAGCGGCAGCTGTACGTAGCCGTATAGTAAGCTTCGGCCAGAGGTAAAAGTACTACTCTGATTCAGCTATACCTCCGAGAATTGCCGAGCTTTGGAACTTTATACGGAATTGCAAAAAGGACTCCTTTTTTATCAAAAGCTTATGAAATTCGGTCTGATACTGCTCTGTTTCGAGTCCGGAAAGGTAGTAAGAAGCGAGTACTGAAATTATCTCTTTAGTAGAGGAGAAAGGCGTAATTTCCGAGAGATACTATAGTTCTAAGTAACCTCTTGCAAGACTAGAAGTAGAGCTCCAGACTAGCGCTTTGCGGGCACGCGTAGTCAGGTATCGGTCTGAATTAACTTCTAGTCGGTCCTGAATAGAAGTACGCTATTAGCTGAAAGATAAGTTGATCCCTATATTAAGATTATCGATACTTTTAGTTAGTTACGACTTACCGGAGGTCTATAAATTATTAATTAAAGAGCGTTTAAGGGTAGGTTCTATCGGTAATTATAATACCGAGTTTACTAAAGGTCTAAGGTTTATCGATTATGCCTAAGTACGTAAAAACTCGGCAAATATCTGTTCGATACGACTAATACTAATAGAAAGCTCTCGAGTAGTCGATTCTGTCTGTAATTAACGGTCTTCAATCGATTGAAGTAATTCTATAGTAGGTACGGAATCGGAGGGGCTATAAGGGTATTCCGGTGAAGCCGTAGGAGCTGGCTGAGCCTTCTTAGGAGGCATAGCCTTAGGTAAGCGAGGCTAAGCGAAAGTAATAGAATACTTAAAAGTTATAGAAGAAGCGAAAGTCGAAATCGAATTCTGAAGAAGCCGAAAGATTAAAGAGGGTCAGATATCTTCGTTAAGTAGATATAGAAAGTATTAAATTAAAGGTTCTAGTAGAGGGAGGTCGATTCTGCTAAGGGGGATAAATTATACCGGGGTACAAGAGTTACGAGTCAGATTCTGGCAATTTCCGCTAGGGTAATAAGCTACTTCGTCCTAGCCTAAAAGTAAGGTTTTTCGCTATTAGAGCTACTTTCGGAAGGTTAAAGTCAAGTAAGGGGTTAATAAATATTAGGGCTTATAGGAAAGTTTCTACCTAAAATTCGTCTATTATTTTACTTCGTACGCACGAAAGAACGAGTTTCGAAGTATCCGAGAGTGACTTCGCAGTAATACTAATACTTCTGAGGCTGAATTACGTTCAAATTCCTAGCTATCCGAGAGATCTCTAGAATCTCAGCTCTTTTGAAAACCTAACCGTCGAATTCGTAATTAATAGTACTGACTGTTTCCGTATAATTCTGAAGTATAAAAATCTAAGGTAAGTAGAGATAACTCAGCGAAGAGCTTCCTAGTAGTCGTACGTGCGAATCGAGTTTTCTGGGTGAGATATTATTTAATACCGTCCCCGGCGGTCTTAATCTTTCTGTTTAATATAATAATATAAGACTTAAGGCGGTATATAAGTAAGAATAAACAAGTAGGGAGGCTAAGAGCGATCTTATATAGTCTGGTACGAAGGAAACAGAAAGATGCAGAGCTCTGAAGGAATCTGCACCTTCTATATATATAAGGAGGGTATGCCTAAGGCACCGATACTGGCCCGTATCTGCCACGTATACCATGCGCTGTCACATAAAGATAGAAGAGATAAAAGGTATAGTAATAAGGAGATATTATAGTTCTTATATACGATATTATAAAGTAGCGCCGCCCCGAAGCGAGAACGCCTTACCTGAAGTAGTAGCGCTAGACCTGGATAGTTGCACGCTATCCTATATGCAGCCCCGCTAAACCAGATCGAGGCAAGACTCCTGTTTTCCGCGCTCTACTAACTATCTTATTATATACTTTAATACTAATTATATTATAGCTTTAGATTTCGCTAACTAAATTATTAATACTTTTAAATAATATCTTAGTATTAGATTAGTATTTAAAGTCTTTAAGATCTTAAATTTATTATCTTAATAAACTTTATTTTCTTAAATAGTTTCTTTATAGATTATTATAAAGCTTAAGTCTTTCTTAATTATATAATAATAATATCTAATATAATTATAAAAGTAATAGATTTCATAAGATAATAGATCTAATTAATAGCTTTATAAGTATTTATAATACTATTCTAATTTAGCTTTATTCTATTAATATTATTACTTAAAAGTAAACTAAATAAAATAATATACTTTATATTAATATAGCTAGATAATTATAATATATTATAATATAAAAGTAAAATAAGCTTTATTAGTAATAAAAGATTACTTTAAGATATTAAAAGATAAAGAATTAAAGTAATCTCTAAATATTAATTATTAAGAATATTATCTCTTTAGAAGAAAGATAGAAAGCTTACTTTAAATATATAAAGAGATTATATAAGTATATACTAAGCTATATAAGTAGTTAGATATAATATAATTATATATAATAAGTAAAAGTATATAATATACTTCTTAAAATTAGCTATTTCTAAGCTTTAAGTAATCGCCAAGTATAAGAGTAAAAGTTATATATTATATAGAGATATTTAATTAAATAGATTATAAATCGAAGTCTAAGTTATATAATCTTAGAGAGTTATAAATAGTAGTTATAACTAATTAAATAATCTTATCTTATTATTATTTATTAATTCTAAAAGAGTAAAAGAAATACTTTAAGTAGAAGAAGCTTCTAGATTAAAGATATAATAATAGTTTACTTAGATATTATATAAGATAGATGTTATATAAGGAAAAGGATAGATATTAGAGCTTAAGTTTATAAGTATTATAAGTATCTTAGTATAATTAGTCTCTAACTTAGTATAGTATTAGACTATTACTAGTATATATATATAAGATACTTTATACTTTATATCTCTTATTTTTCTTTCTTATTTTCTTATTTCCATAGTAGTAGATTATATAAGATCGCTCTTAGCTTTCTTACTTATTTTATTCTTATTTATATATTACTATAAGTCTTATATTATTATATTAAATAAGAAGATTAAGATAGCTATAGATAGCTTAATATAATATCTGATTTATTAAATTAGTTATTAAATTAGTTATTTAATAACTACTTATATATAATTAAGATTCTAGAGATCTCTCAGATAGCTATAAATTAGAGCTTAATTTAGCTTATTATGAATAGTAAAATAAAAGAAATCTTTATTAATACTTTTTAAATAACTCTTTTAGTATAAAGGAATTATAAATAGATTTTAAAGAAAATATAATAATACCTCGAAACTTTGACTTCTATATATTATTATTAAAATAGCTTTAATATATTCCTTTTTAAGCTATTAGTATAGTTCCTAACTAATAAACTAGAGATCTCTCTAGTTCTAAGAGAACTTTATATAATCCTTCTTATTTTATCTTTAAACTTAATTTATTATATTCTCTTTTATTTTAAATATCCTTTATATTAAAGAATATTAATACTTTATTAAAGAAGTACTAATTAAGAGATAAAGGAAAATAAAAGTAGAGCTTACTAAGAGAATAATTACTAAGTACTTCTATTTCGATAGATAACTCGAATCTAATCTATTTTATCTTATAATAATTATTAGAATAAGAAATAAAGAATAACTCTTTAGAAGATACTATATATAAACTAATCTCTATATAAGATAAGTTCCTCTTAAGAGTTTCTTACTTATTTTTAACTCTTTTATTAGAGCTATTATTATAATCTCTATATATTCTAAAGTTGAATTAAGCTAGTAAACTCTATTCTAATATATAATATTAAGAGAGAGGATATTATTTCTAATAAATAATCGCTCTCTTTTAGTATTAAATTAGTAAAGTTATACTTTAAGAAGTCTTATCTTACTAAGAAGATCTTACTCTTAGATAATAGATTAGACTTTACTTTCCTCTAATAGAGAATATTAATACGAGGCTAGGAGCTATAAATACTAATTATTATCTTATAGATTTCTTTTAGCGCGTTCTTATATAGAAACTAGTTACTAGATTAGCTAAGGAATATCTTATACTTTAGTACTTTACTAATAAGTTTAAGACTAATAATAAAATAATCTTCTTATTAAAGAAGAACTTTCTTATTAATTTAGAAGAAGATAATTATTATAATATTTTTTATTACTTAGAAAAAAATAACGTAATTATACTTACGAGACTTTTATTAAGTTTTATAATTGATTTTAAATATTATTATCTAAAGTAAAGTTAAAAAGAAAGAGTAGTTCTTCTATATATAAGATAAGATTATAATATCTTTATACGCTTTAACTTTTATTATTAAACTAATATAGAATAAAGATTATATTTCTATAATTAAGTTATTACTTTCTTTTAATATTAAGTATTATTATAACTTAGAATATACTTATCTTAAGAAAACTATTACTTAGATCTAATACTATAAGCTTACTATTACTATTATAACCTCTTCTAGTTCTACTTCTTATAAGTCCCTAAGCTTAGCCTCTTAATAAATTACTTTTATATTATATATATATACTTTTATTCTAATATAAGCTAGTACTTCTTTTATACTAAAATATTTTATTACTTTAACTAAAGAAACCTCTAGATATTATAGTTATAGATAGCTTAATTATATTAAGCTAAATTACTTTAAACTACTTAAAGTATAATTAATTAATAAATTTCTAGAAGAAGAAAAAGCGACGAAAAAAGTAATAAAAGATATACTTCTCGAATCTATACTAATATAAGAAGGAAATAATAAGATTAAGTAAAAACTCTTTCTTAAGTTTATATAAGTATAACTTTTCTAATTTTATTTTTAACTTTTTAATAAGAGATAAGTAATTTATATATCTAGTTATAATTAGTATAAATAAGCTAGAAGTCTTTATAACTAGCTTAATTAATACTAGAGCGAATGGATATCTATTTATTAATTATACTCTTATTAGATAACTATAAAGAGCTCTTAGTATTAAAATCGAGCTATTATCTTATTCTATTCTAATATATAGTTTCTAATAGTCTATTAGAACTTATATTACTTACTTTATATATTTATACTTTTCTATTAATAGTAGATATATTTATAATTATTCTTTTATTCTTCTTAATTTAAGATAATAAGATATAATTATTAGTATTAAATAGATATAATGATTTTAAGTTAAACTCGATATATTCTATTATAAGCTGTTATAGCTAGAATACTATCTAGCTATATTCTAATATAATAAGAAGATAATTATAGCTTTATCTCTTTAGAAACTTAATATTAATCGATATAATTAAATTAATATTAATACGCAGGACTTAGCTATAAACTAGTTAGACTAATACTAATCACTCTTAATAATAATAATATAATAAATTAATATATTATTCTTATTATTTAACTTATTTCCACTTATTACTAAAGAATCTGAACTTTTTTCTATTTCGAAATTATTAAGAAATATACTTATATTAAAACCTTATCATAAGTATATCTCTTAATCTCTAAGGATCTAAAAACTAGTTCTGATTTACTAAATTAGTATTATAGCTTTCTATTTTAATATAAAATATAAAAGCTCTAAATTATTCTTCATTAGTATCTATAAGATAGATTATATTATTGGATTTGTAACCAGTACCTTGGTCAGTTTACCAGTACCTTGGTCAGTTTTGCCTGCATCGGCATACACACCCTGTACCTTGTCAGTACATGGTCTTAGTACCTGGTTCAGTACCTTGCCTATGTACCTTGTTGTACCTGGCACCTACACCCTGTACCTTGTCAACAGCCTGTACCCTGCATACTCTATTAGAGTTACCATGAAGGTTCTCGATAGAGTTCTACTACTCTCTAGTACGTATATCGTACTTCTAGAGGTTTCTACTGACGTACTACTGACGTAGTATGATTCTACAGTATACGTGTCTTCTTCTATGGAGTTCTGTATTACGTAGTATAGAATATTCTAGAGAGCTCACATAGCTATATAAGTAGCTAGAATCTCTCCTGTAGTTAGCTCTCTTCAAGCAATTAAAGCAAGTCAAATTGATCACCTATTATTCTGTTATTCTGACCTTTGGCCGATTTCCACCTTCAATTTTCACATATATCTTATAAGATTATTTAGATAGTGACTTCCTTAAGAATCCTAATATCGAACGACTTATAGCTAAAAAACTACTAGAATAATATTATACTCTTAAAGAAGCTTTTTCTAAGTAAGATTCTAATATTCTTCTATTATATCGCTTATATAATAATAAAATTATTCTAGAAGAATTATTATCTAATATATATCTACTCTTCTATTAGTAATCTATAGAGGAACTTTAAGTAACTAAGAAGTACTTTATTAAAAACTTAGATAAGAGATATATTAAATCTAGCTAAAGTCCTTTCGTATTACTTATATTATTTATTAAGAAAGCTAATAGAGGTTTACGCTTCTATATTAATTATTATATACTTAATATAATTACTTAAAAGGATTTAAACTTAATACCTAGGATCGATAAGCTCTTAACTTATATATCTAAAGCTATAGTTTTTACTAAACTAGATATCTAAATAGTATTTAATTATATCTATATAAACTCTGAATCAGAGAATTATATTATCTTTGGACTTATTTTAAGTCTTATAAATATAGTATACTACTTTTTAAGCTTTATAATAGACTTAATATATACTAATAATATATAAATAATATATTACTAGATTACTTAGATAATTTCTATATAGCTTACTTAGATAATATTCTTATATACTTAGAAATACTCTAAGAATATAAAGAATATATTAAATTAGTACTATAATACTTAATAGATATCAGACTCTAAGTAGATATTAAAGAAGAGCGAATTCTATATTATTCGAACTAAATATCTTAGATATATTATTATTATTAATAAAATCGAGCTAGATCTTAAGAAAGTAGTATTATTAGTAAACTAGAAGTATCTCGAAATAATAATAGCTATAAAATCCTTCTTAGGATTCTATAGCTTTTACTATTAATTTATTCGGAATTTCAGCCTTATTACTAAACCTCTCTTAATACTTATTAGGCTTATAGTACTATAGAATTTCACTAATAATTATAAGAAATCCTTCGATAAGCTATAATAATAGCTATTATTAGTGCAGAAACTATATTATTTCGACTTAGAGTAGTAAACTAAACTAGAAACTAATACCTCTAATAATATAATAGCTAAAGTTATCTTCTAATTATATAAAGATAACTAATAGTATTTAATTAGATTCTATTCTTATATTCTTAATAGATATGAACTAAATTAGGAAATCTATAATAAAGAATTATATATTATTATTAAATCTTTTCAGAAATAGAGACTTGAACTTATATCGCTATAACGCTATACTAGCGTATATACGAACTATCGATCCTTAGAATACTTTATAACTATTAAAGTCCTAACTAATAAGTAAGCTAGATAAATAGAATTTCTATTCGAATTTAACTTTTAAATTATATATATACTTAGTAAAGATAACGCTAAAGCTAATATCCTTAGCTATAGGGAATAAGACCTAAAGACGTAAGAATAATAGAAATAAGATAGTAGATCTTAGGTCTTATTATTATTAAACTACTTAGTTCCTAAGATTAATATAGAATTAGCTAAATATTTTATAGATCAGATTAGTTATATATATTTAATATTATTAGATATCGATATATTATTAGAACTTATATATAACTCCTTTAACTTAATTAAGAAATTATACTAATCTAATATTAGTAAATAGCTATATTATTAATACTAGCTTACTATTTTATAGTAGTTATCTATATATATAACGCTATACTCTATTATATACTTATTTAATTAGCGAAATCTTTAATTAAGTTTCTTTTACTTATCTAAATACTTATAAGATTACTAAAATAATTTCTATTTATTATTACTAGAAAGGACTATATTAGATATAAAATAATATACTTATAATTATTACTTCTATTAGTACTCTTATCTAAAGCAGATAAAATAATAAGGATTCCTTTACTTATTATTAGTACTTAGCTATCTTATATAGTATTTAATTATAGGTTTTAAGGATTTCTTACTTAATAACTAAGGATTTAATAGGATTTTAGTATTTATCGATTACCTAAGGAAAGACTCTATATTAGTATTATACTATTATAATATCGATACCTGCGGGATAGCTATATTATTTATCTAATAGATATATTATTTCAGATATACTCTTAAGTTAATTATATCTGACTAAGGAGCTTAGTTTATCTTATTCTTCTAGTAAGAGTTTTATTATATAATTAGAGCTAAGATTAAGCTCTCTACTTTCTTCTACTAGTAAACTAATAAATAAATAAAGATTATAAATTAGTATATTAACTAATACCTTAGACTTTTCGTTAATTACTACTAGAGTAACTAGGGCGAACTACTACTAATAATAAACTACGCTTAAGTAACCTTACTTTATAATTCTATTAATATAGCGCTATATACTTTTAAATATAGTATATTACTATAGAATAGCTAAGATTAGAAGTAACTTATTATATTAATATTATAAGAGAAGCTTAATTATATTAATACTAAATCTTTAGCTGAATATACTAAATCCGCTATCGAGCTTATAAAAGCTAATATACTAACTGCTTAGTAGAGGATAAGCGCTATAATCGACCTGAAATAGCGTAGTATTAACTAGGAAGTTAGAGATAAGGTATTCCTCTCTATAAGGAACCTTAAGAATTACTAGCTAAGTAAGAAGCTATCTAGCTTTTAGGTAAGACTATATTAAGTCTTAGTTAAGATCAGATACTCTTATAAGCTAGATTTACCTCCTAGATCTTCTATATATAATATATTCGCCTCGGAATTACTCTTTAAGGACTCGGATAACTTATTACTAAGCTAAGAGCTACTAAATCTACTCTCAGAGATTATTATTAGTTAAGAAGAGTAAGAGTTATAAGATATACTTACTATATAGCTCTTAAGGAGTAATCTAAAGTATTAAGTTAGCTAGCTAAGTTATAATCTAGACTTAACTTAATATAATACTTCTGATCTAATAAGTACTCTATATAAGCTTAGAGACTTCTATATTATTAACTTAAGTAAACTTAAACTTCTATATAAACTAGATTAATAAATTAAAGCTTAAGCAGATAGAATAAATAACTTAGTTACTTAAAGGATAATAAACTATTATATATATTAAAATTAAAATTTATTACTAAGGATAATCTCTTAATTATATTCTATAGAAGTATTATATTTAAAACTCTATTTCTTTTACTATTTCTATTTTACTAGTTTTCTCTCCTGAGGCTTCCGAAGCTTCTTAGAAAACTAGAATATTCAGAATTAGAACTATTATATCTAACTCTTTATTTAAATTTAATAATATAGCTCCTATAACAGATCGAATATAATAACTAATCTTATATACTTTTTTCTCTAAAGAGAGTCTAAAAGTATCTAGATTTAATACTATCTTAGAACTAGAAAGTAATTCCTTTTTTCTCTTAGTATTAGATATTATAACTTTAAATATAGCTTTCTTTATAAATTCATATATAATAATAATTAACTTATATATTTATTTTAATATTATTTATATTATTACTTTAGATTTCGCTATATATACTATTAAAGTATCTAAATCTTATATTATATTAGTATTATATTAATATTTAAAGTTTCTAAGATCTTAACTTATTACTTTAATAAACTCTAACTCCTTAAATACCTTCTCTATAGATTATCTTAAAGCTTAAGTCTCTACTAATTATATAATAGTAATCTCTAATATAATAATAAGAATAATAGACTTTACGAGATAATAGATCTGATTAATAGCTTTATAAGTAGCTATAATACTATTTTGATTTACCTCCGGATCTTTAACTTTATTACTCAGAAATAAACTAGATAGAATAATATATTTCGTATTAATATAATTAAGTAACTATAATATATTAGTATATATAACTATACTCAGATTTAATTAACTTATATACTTATAACTACTTTTTAATACTAAATAATAGTTATAAAACTTAGAGTTAAGCTTATTAAATAAATATAGAAGTTCTAGAATAAGAGTATTATTATACTTTAACCTAAGGAAAGCGCGAATATATTATAACTACTATATATAATACGCTACTAAAAGAGTATTAGCAGGAACTAGTAAGAGTACTATAAGTATTAGTATTATAGATCTATAAAATCCTTATATCTTATCTTAAGCTTATCTTTAACTCTAAAGTAGATAACTTACTAGTAATAAGAGAAAGAATAATTAGATTAATTAATATATAAGATTATAGTAATACTATTATAATAGTGAGTAATAATACTTACTCTAGTAATTATATTATAATCTAAGGAGAATATACTTAACGTTTAAATAGTTATTATAATTAAAGAAGAAAAGCTCTAATATTAATAACCCCTTTCCTTTATATACTCTACGTCTTACTTAAACTCGACTCTTACTATAAATAGATAAAGTAAATATAACTTAACGCCTGATTTAGAAGCTATAACTAATATAATAATATTATAGTAATATAACTAGTTAGTACTTAATGAAGAATTTACTACTATTAAAGAGTAGCTAGTACTTATTACGCGAATATTAACGAAAGTAGTTATAATAAAAACTAATTTCCAGAATAAATTATAACCTTTCGAGCTTAGAGTTAAGCTCTTCTTAGAGGGAGAGTAATATAATAATAGCTCATCTGAATATTATATAAGAAGAAGGATAGATACCGGGGCTTAAGTTTATAGGTATTATAAGTATCCCTGTATAATTAGTATCTGACTTAGTATAATATTAGACTAGTATTAGTATATATATATAAGATATCTTATATTCTATATTTCTTCTTTTTCTTTTTTAGCTTCTTATTTCCTTAGTAATAGACTATATAAGATCGCTCTTAGCTTCCCTAATTATTTTATCCCTACTTATATATCGCCTTAGATCTTATATCGTTATAGAAGAAATACTGTAGATACTCATTTTACTTATAAGTAAAAGAAGCTCTCTAAGCAGCCTTATCTACTTATAAGGGTAGATAACCGAAGCCTTAAAAGTATATGAACCCCTTATCTCGTATATAGAGAGGTTCTTCTTTCTTTCAAATATAATATACTAAGATTCCCTATACTTATCTCTTTTCTATTAATAACTTTATTCTTAAAACTCTATTAATACTTATATCTATCTAAAGCTTCTATTATTATTATATCTTCTAAATCTCTAAATAAGAGATCGCGAAAGGAGAACTCTTCTAAAGAGTCAGATATACGTTCTATGTTATATTATTATATCGCAGAATCCTCAAATAATCTTAGAAGATCCTTTATAACTAAATTTATCTATTATAATATTATAAGATTATTCCTTTCTTATTTGAATTATTTAACTAATATTCTCAAGATATAGTTTAATAGCTCTTACTCTAAGGAAGTGATCCTCTCTACTTCTTATTACTTAGTAGCTTTATCCTGAAATAATCTTAAAATCTGCTCTTTCTATTCTATTAATTATATTAATAGAGATAATAAGTCTAAGCTTAAGCTTAAGTAATATAATCCCTTAGATAATCTATTCAATTACTCTGCCTGCGAACTTTCTCTAATCCTTTAAGGAACTAAGTTATCTTCTTATATACTAAAAGCTTCTTCTTCTTCTTTAAAGAAGATTATTATATCTTTCTATAGCTATAAATCTAATATTATTATACTAAAGTCTACTAGAGTAAAGCGCGAGATAGATAAGTAATCTTCTAATATTATACTTAATACTTATATAAAATATTCTAATATCTACTAAGTAAAGGGAATAATAATCCTTATTAAAAATATATTAATATAAGTATAAAGAGAATTAGACTAAAAAGATACTATTATATAAATATAGCTATAAAATTAAAGAGATACTATTCTTATATCTCTTATAGCTATATTCCTACTATCTTATAAAAAATTACTTAGACTAAGGAGTTTATGAATAGAAAGAGAACTAGTACTAAGAAATCCGTGAGTTTTCTAATAATTCTAATCTTTTAATACTTTAGCTTATTACTTAGTTCCTTAAAAATTATTATACGAATCTTATTATATACTTTCATCTGTTATATATAGTCACGTTATACCTGATCACTTATATAGCTAAGTATATACTTATATAATCTCCTTATATATTTAAAGTAAGCTTTCTCTTTTCCCTCTAAAGAGATAATACTCTTTATAATTAATATTTAGAAATTACTTTAATTCTCTATCTTCTAATACTTTAAAGTAATCTTTTAATACTAATAAAGCTTATTTTACTTCTATATTATAATTAAGAGCTATATATTAATATATTACTTTAAAGCTACTTATTATATATATAGAAGTAAAGCTTTATTCTAGCTTTCGATTACTTAAGTTACTTATCTAAGCTTTTTATAGTATATTAATTAATATCTTATAAAACTTATATTAGCTTTCTAATTACTTAAACTATATCTTTTAATAATCTATCTAATAACTTATTTAATCTGAGTAATAAAATAATCTATAAGAAGCTAGAGTAATAACTATATTAGATCTCTTATATTTAGTTTATAATTAGAATAATTAGAGTATAATAATATATAAACTTAGATCTATTAAACTAGATCTCTTTAGCTAGGCTTCTTTAGATTAGATCCTAATAGCTATAAGAGATTATAAATAATAAGAATCGAAGCTCTAAAGTAGATTTTAATATATAAATAAAAGCTTAAAAGCTTAAATTAGTTTAATAAGCTAAAAAGTAGATCTTTAAACTAACTATAAGTACTTAAGATATAAGTTAAGTACTTAATCTAACTTTAATATACTTTATTTTAGCTAAACTTAAGAAACTTATTATAATTATTATAATATCTTAGAAAACTAAAATAGAAATTAAAAATAAGTAATTTATACTTAATCTTATTACTAATAGCTAAAAGGCTATTACTTATTCTAAAATCTATATATAAGTAGAGAAGATTATATTATCGACTTACTTAGCTCTTATAATTAAGAGATTACTAGCTGAAAAAAGAGTAAACTTTTAATACTTTCTAAGAGCTTTAAGATAAGAGCTCTATTAAATTAATATAATTATTTAATCTAATATATAGAAAGCTTATAGGCTTTATCTTACTATAGGAATATCCGCTAGAAATAAAAGAAGAAGTAGTAATTTAAACTCTTAAGCTTAGATTATTAAACTTTAATCTCTAATTAGAGATTATATAGTTTATAAGGTCTTTAATATTAAAAGATCTCTTAGGATTATAAACTTCTTAAATATAATTAAATCTTTCGATTACTTTTAAGTAAATAACTTTCTAATTAAGTATTAAAAAGCTAAGCTATATAGTTATAAACTTCTTAAATATAATCATATCTTTCGATTACTTCTAAGTAAATAACTTTCTAATTAAGTATTAAAAAGCTAAGCTATATAGAATACTCTTACTATATAATCTTAAGGAGCTCGCTAAGGAATTATATATAAGTTAAGTTAATTACATATCTTAAAAGTTTTAAAGTAATATAAGAAGAAGTTAAAGTATTTTCTTAATATTTAGATCTCGAGTTAGTACTAATATTAGCTTATCTTATACTATTACTAGTAGATTAGAATATGTTAAGTATTCTTATTTCTATATAAAAGATAAAACTAATTTCTATAAACTAATAGATTATATTAAAATATAGCTTATTATATACGAATAAGTTTATATTACTAGTAAAGATAATAGTCTAATTATAATTAGAGCTTAGAATTCTGAAGTAACTTTAGTAATATATTAATATTTTATTTTTAATAAATAGAAAGATCTTTATATTAGCTTTAAAATAGATTAACTAATCTCTTAAGTAATTTATAATCTTTTTATTAAAGTAATAAGAGATTCTAAATATAAGTTAAGCTTTCTAAAGAATATCTTAGATAAGAATATAAAGTAAGATAGAAAGAAAGTAGAACTAGTTATAATACTTTTCTTAGATAATAATTAGAAACTTATAGAATTATTATAGATCTATCTAATTAAAGGAAGAGCTTATTCTTTTTCATAATCTACTTTTTTTAATAACTATAGAGCTATTAACTTAGTTAATAATTATAATATTTTAATTAAAAGATCTTTTATTAAGTTAGAGATTAATAATTATATAAAGAGTAGAACTTCTTAAATCTCTATTAGTAAGCGTAGAACTTAGCTAATAAAAGAGATTTTTTTAGAACTAAATAGAAAGTATTTTAACTTTAAGCTTTATAATATTATAATAATAAATAGTTTTTATATTAATATTATCTTAGAAGCTCGATTATTAGATTTAAAGATCTAATATTATAGATTAGATTATACTTTATACTAAAGAGAAGAAAGAATATTATAGATATCTTACTTAATTATTCAGAAGCTTAAATAGAAATAGAATCTTATATTCTTTAAATATAAAGGTTATTTAAATTATTTACTTTTAAAATAACTTTTTCTTTTAGGTATAATAAGTATAATAATCTATTTTATATAGATATACTTATCTCTAGATCTATCTATTAAGAGATCTATCTATTAAGAGATCTATCTATTAAGAGATCTATTATAAAATTAGCTTAATAAGTAATTAATAAAAAAGATCTTAAGAAGATATAATATCTAAGAGCTAGTTATCTTATATTAGATACTCTTAGGAAGCTTATAAGCTATACCTAAGGAGTAGTAATTACTAAAGAAGTAGGAAAGTATAAATATAAGTATTATATAGTTATATATACTTTATAAAGAATCTTTAGATAGCTATCGGAAAGGAAATCTCCTTATCTATTTTAGAGTATATTATAAGATCTATTCGACTTTCTAGTATATTAGAGGAGATTATAGTTACTTCTGATTAAGTACGAGTATAATAAACTAATTATTACTTTTACTTTAAGAACTAAGGAATATAATAAAATCTTTAAGTATCTCGAAGCTTTTAAAGCTTAGATAAGGAAGTAATTTAGTCTCGCTATCTGTATATTTAAATATAATTAGAAGAAAGTAGTTATAATAATTCAAGGATTTATATACTATTAGAAGTAGTATTTAAAGCTCGGAATTAAAATCGAGCTCTTACTAGCTTATACGCATAAGCTAAATAATAGAATCAAAAGAGCAGGATCGGAAATAAAGGAGTACTAAGTGATTTTCAATTATTCGACCGATAGGTCGGATATAGAATCAGATTCGATTAGAACGTCTAATAACTCTATTACGAGATTATTAGAAGTTTAAAGCTCAAATTCTAAAAAGAAACTTTTAAAAGCTAAGAAGAAAGCTATTAAAAAGCTTAAGTATCTAAATAAAGTAAATAATACTCTAGTTTTTCAGATAATAAGTACTATAATAAGCTCTAGATATATAGAGAACCCTTATCGAAAGATCGAGAGTAAAGAAACTTAGAGTACCTAAGTTAAGAGCGATCTCTTTTATAAAGAACTCTAAAACGATCCTAAGCTATAAATAGACTCTTAAATCTCTATACTTATACTTAATTAGTATATAGATATAATAGGAAGGGCTTTAGACCTAGGAATAATATACGAAATAATCTTAGTATCTTTTAAAATACTCTAGATACTTAAAATAGATAATTTAATAATAGCTACTACTTTAGAAGCTTAATCTTCAAATATTAATAAAAAGCTTAAACTTCTAAAAATTTAGATAATATATCTCCTACTAGAACTAAAGAGATTTAATAATCTTAAGAACTATCTAATAAAAGCTTAGTTTTCTAAAGATATAGATCTAGAGATAAGAAATATAGAGAAATAAAGCTACTAGGAATCTAAGATATACGATTAGTATATAATATAAATACTTATTCCTCTAATATAGGTTTTTAAGTATAAATATAATAAAGATATATATATTAAAAGATATCGCTCTCGAATCGTAATTAGAGGG
This sequence comes from Rhynchosporium graminicola, assembly GCA_900074885.1. Classification (NCBI taxonomy): domain Eukaryota; kingdom Fungi; phylum Ascomycota; class Leotiomycetes; order Helotiales; family Ploettnerulaceae; genus Rhynchosporium; species Rhynchosporium graminicola. The sequence goes on from FJUW01000058.1 coordinate 194,242, forward strand.
GATCTTTAAAGCGAAGTAATAATTATCTTAACTTACGCTAGTATGCTTAATATAAAATCATTCCGAATAGTAATAGCTCTTATAGTATACTTCGATCTAGAGATTAAGTACTTTAATATTATTAATATATTTATTAATACCTTAAGGGATATTAAAGGAGAAAGAGTATATTACTTCTTTCCTTCTAGAAGATCTAATCCCGGAAAGATACTTAGAGTCGATCGCGCTCTCTATAGAATAAGAGATTCTCTATACTTATAATATAAATATATAGCTAATATCTTACCTAAACCTAAGCTATTTCTATATCTAGAGGAGCTTTATATATTTATAGATAGAGATTATAAACTAATAGTTATATTCTATGTAGATAATATATAAGTACTCTTCTATAATAATAATAAGGAGCTCGGGCAGGGCTTTTATCACGGAGCGAGTGCAAGGTATGCGTATAGTATAAATAGTATCTTTAATTAATAAGAAGAATTAGCTGAAGAGCTGAGGAGAATTCTTTCTAAATAGAAAAGAAGAAGATGTAATACTACTATTACTAGTACTTTAGTAGTATTAGTTAGCGAGATACTTAGCGTCGAGTATCCTCCTAGGTATAACTTATTATATTACTCCCCTTTTAAACTAATCCTCCTCTAAAAAATTATTCTATAGTTATTATATCGAAGTAAAAGCCTACTTAGCCTTATTATAATCGATATTCTTATAGTAGTTACGCGAACTATTACCTTTCCCTTCGTATTATCATACTCTGCAGAAGACTTAGAGGATACTAATGATAATCGACTATATAAGGATTAGTAGTAGTATTAGCTTATCTAATATTTACTAGAGCTATATCTTACGTATTTTCCTATATCCCTCTATTTCTAATGTTTCTCGCGGGAGGCTAATACTACTTTCGTAGCTGCTATATAAGCGGTTTCTTAGTCTATTATATTATCCTTTTTATAAGTAGTCCTACTGCCCGAAATATTACTATTACTATTACTATTTGTATATATTAAGCCGAATTAATTTCCTAAAGATAGAAGTAATTATAAGAAATCTTCGTAATTTATTAGTAGAACTATTTACTTATCGACTTATTATCTAGTATATTTATTTAAACTATCTACTAAGGTAGTTATCTTTATATTATCTAGCTAGGAATCCGCTCTAGCTTAGAAGAGCGCTCGTTCGAATTATAATAAGTATACTACTATTACTATTATTCCTTATCAGAACTCGATTAACTTTTATCTTACTTTCTTAACTTTATTCGGATCGTTATAGATCTTACTAAAGTAGTAGACTAGCTCAAGGGGCTCTTAGTTTCTATTTATTTCTACTTTTTATATATAGGGAAGTACTAGCTCTTAAACTTTCGGAGAGAGAGATATATAAATAAAAAAGGTCTAAGCTTCTCTAATACTAATCGCACTCCTATCGATCCTAAGCTTTAATTCTATCGCTATTAACTATACGTCTTACTCCTTCGATCGACCGGAGAACTTATTAGAAGGAGGGAGGACTTAATATATCTTTCCTGCTACTATTACTAGTATTATTACTTCTAATTATATTTAGAGATCCTCTACTTACTTTTAGAGAACTTCTATAATCGATAGTAGCTAGGCTTCGCGTTAAGTAGCCGACTTAGCCTATTAAGTATATTATAAATCTATTTGAAATTTTTTAGTTAGTTATAAGACTCCCGATATTAATCCTTTACTTTACTTTTCTTTATCTTATTTTACAAGCTAATTCTAATATCACAGGGCGAGTGCAAAGTATACGTATAATATAAATAGTATCTTTAATTAATAGGAAGAATTAGCTAAAGAGCAGAAGAGAATTCTTCCTTAATAGAAAAGGAGAAGATATAGTACTACTGCTACTAGTGCCTTAGCAGTATTAGTCAGCGAGATGCTTAGCGTCGAGCATCCTCCTGGGTGCAACCCGTCATAGCTTTATCGATTATCTAAATACGGAATACGATATATATATTCTAAGTAATATTAAATAATTCCTTAGTATTAGAGTACTTCGTAATAGAAAGCCTAAAACTATCTTACTTATATATAATTAGTATATTAAAAAGATCGCGTATAAGTTTAATCAAATAGATAGAAATTATCTGACTATACTACTTCCTTAACTTAATATTATTAAGAACTTAAACTAAGCTTTAAAGAAGTTAATTAAAGTATTTTAAGAGAGAGTAAGATTAGTTCTTTATATTATAATTATAGTTCGACTAGATATATTATATATTATCTTATAGCTCTCTAAGTACTTAACTAATCCCTTATCGGATTATTTTATAGCTATCTACTAGGTAATTCTATATCTTTAAAGTACTCGATTTCTAGGGATTATATACAGAGGAGAATACTTAAGAACTTTAATAATAGCTTCTAATACTTTATTTATAGACGATCTAGACTCTAGAAGATTATCTTAAGGATATCTAATCCTTATATATAAAGGACTAGTAATTTAGAAAGCTTTAATATAAGATATAGTTATAACCTCTATAACTAAAGCTAAACTACTTATACTAGCTAACCTAGTAAAAGAAACTATAGCTCTTTAGAGATTCTTTAAAGATCTTGCCTTCGATATTAGAGAGACTTAGGAGATCTTTTATGATAATTAATAAATAATCAGGCTAGTTATGAATAAACGCGAGAGAATAATTATTAAACTACGATATATCGATATTCTGAATATAGCTTAAGTAAGAGTATACTAAGGGATTATTTATAGTAACTTATCTGCTAACTAACGATATACTAGTAGATAGTCTTATAAAGAATCTCACTCGATAGAAATTTGAAGCTTTTAGATCTCTCTTAAATTTTAGAAATTATAGATTAAAGATAGAGGAGCTTTAAGTATAATATTAAGTTACTTAGCGCATTTTTATTATATAAAATTCAGACTAAAAAACTAAGCTTTTAGGGATCCGCGAATACTTATATAAGAAGATTAAAAGTAAATATTTATTCTAAGTTATTCTTCTAGCGCTTAATCTGATACTTAGTATAGTACTTTCGATCCTCAGAGGGAGTTCTACTACTATATAATCCTATAAACCTACTAGTAGAAGCTCTACCTATACTACTATTATGATCTCTCTTCTTTAGAGAAGGTCTAAGTCTAATAGACTTCATATTAAGTATCTCGACCTCAGATTCTGACTCTGTATTACTACTACCTTTCTTTAGAGCTCTCTTAGCTTTTATATTTTTAAGTACTTATCGAAGATTTATATAATAGTTTTTAATAAACTAAGTAAATTAACTAAGGTATTAAAAGATCAGAATTATCAGAAAGGCTTACGTATTCCTTAGCGCTAGTTCTCTTTCTATCTATAAACTCCTTAGCCTAAGTGATTATTTACGGGATAATAGGAATATAGCTATAAGAGGCATAGGAGTAGTATCTCTTTCACTTTATAGCTATATTTATATAATAGCGACCTTTTAATCTAGTTCCCTCTATACTTATACTAATATATCTTTAGTAAGGATTATTATTCTCTTTACTTAGTAAATATTAGAATATCTAAATAGTCTTAATTAATATTAGGAGATCACTTACCTATCTTACGCTTTACTCTAGTAGATTTAGAGGTAATAGTAGTAGACTTACGACTATAAGAAAGTGTAATAATCTTCCTTAAAGAAGAAGGAGCTTTTAGTATATAAGGAGATAGCTTAGTTTATTAGAGGATTAGAGATAGTTCACGGATAGAGTAATTAGAAAGATTATCTAAAGGATTATACTACTTAGGCTTAAGCTTAGAATTATTATCTCTATTAGTATAATTAAAGGATTAGAAGAAGCGGATTTCAGGATTATTTTATAGTAGAGCTACTAAGCGACTAAGAGTAAAGGGGATTTCTTCCTTAGAGTAAGAGCTATCGAACTATATCCTAGGAATATTAATTAAAATAATTAAAATAAGGAGAGGATAATCTTATAATATCGCAACGAATAGATTTAGTCGCAAAAGATCTTCTAGTATTTATAGAGGATCTTCTAAGAGTAGCAGAAGATTCTATAATACGATAACATGATATAGGACGCGTCTCGGGCTCTTTAAATAAGTTCTCCTTTCGCAATCTCTTATTTAAAGAGTTAGAAGATATAATAATAATAGAAGCTTTAGATAGATTCAAGTGATAATAGAAGATTTGGAATAATATTAGTAATAGAAGGAGAGAGGTAAGCGCGGGTAATCTTAGTATATTATATTTAAAGGAGGAAGAACCTCTCTATATAGGAGATAAGAGGTGTTTATATACTTATAAGGCTTCGGTTACCTACCCTTATAAGTAAATAAGGCTACCTAGAGTGCTTCTTCGGTCTAGAAGCGTCTTCTGCCTAGAGTAATTCTTTTACTCTTTGAGAATTAATAAATAATAATAAGGTAAGATTATTCAATTAGTTATAACTACTATTTATAACTCTCTAAAAAAAATGTCTGGACTTCGATCTGTAATTCAACCGATTGAACGCTTCTATATGATATTTTCACTTTCACTCTTATACTCGGCGATCACTTAAAGCTTAGAAACAGCTGATTTTACACTATATATAAGGCTATAGCCTTATAATTTCCTTTATTTACTTAATCTTACTTTTTAATAGTTACTTCGACTTTAATTAGTTCACGTACTTTATCTGTACTTTCTTTTATTAATTTGCATGAATAGTGGAATTCACTCTCTCTATTTAGAAGCCTCTTTACTTACTTAGGGTAGTTTATATTCACTAACTAGATAAAGGTATGCGTATAGTTAATAGTAATCTCTAGCCTTATACTAAGAGATAACTATAGGGGGTATATCATATACTTTCATCTATTATATATAGTTACGTTATATCTGATCACTTATATAGCTTAGTATATACTTATATAATCTCCTTTTATATTTAAAGTAAGCTTTCTCTCTTCCTTCTGAAGGGATAATACTCTTTATAATTAATATTCAGAGACTACTTTAATTCTCTATCTCCTGATACCTTAAAGTGATCTTTCACTACTAATAAAGCCTGCCTTACTTTTGTACTATAGGATAATAATATAGCTTATATCTAGGACCTATATAAGGAACTTATAGAAGAACTCTAATTTATAGCAGATAAAAATACGTACTACTATAATAAGAACTATAGTTAGGAGCTAACGCTATAGGAAGGGGATAGGGTTTACTTTCTATAAAAAATATTAATATATAAAGACTAAGTAGTAAGCTAAACTATAAGAAACTAAGACTATTTAAAATTAAATAAGTTAAAGGACCTTTACTCTAGCTATTCATTATAATAAAGAAGATATTCCTAATATTTTATATATCCTTATTAGAAAAAGTACCCCCGAGAGTACTACTAGCCCTGAAGATATACGCTAAACTAGTTAATCTACTTATAGAGTATAATCTAGAGGAACTATTAGACTATTAGTATAAAAGAGATATTATTAGATACCTAGTAAAATAGAAGAATTACCTATATTCGGAAAATATATAGGAACTTAAGTTAAGCTTTTACTACTTAGTATTACTAGCTAATTTCTATTAATAAAACCCAGATCTGCCTAGATCGGGTTATCGAAGGGAAACTCGAATATTAACCCGTCGGAGCTAGGCCGCTCGATACTCGATAGCTCGATAATAGGATTAGGAAGCTATAGTAGCTAGTTAGCGGATTTATCTAGTGCAAGATCAGGAGGTAGAGTAATAAGCCGTTTTAATCGATAGGGCCGCTAAATAAAACAATAGACCTCTTTTAAGGGAGGATATATAACTAGATAACTACCTGTATCGTAAGACCTCTTAGTACGAATATACTCCGAATAATAAGCGGATTCTTTCAGATCTAGATAATAAGTATAATATCATTTTCGATAGAAAGTATAATACTATACTAAACGATTAGCCTTTTCTATATATACCGCGAATATAATACGCTCTTTCAATTTCTTATACTAGAGAGTCGATATATTAAGATTAGCGAAAGGGAAGAATTAATTAAAGGGTTAATATCTCTTATATTATAAAAGTATAAGGACTATACTAGTATAAGAGGAGGATAGTATCACGTTTTGAAGTTACGTATACCGCTTAGATTACGCGAGCTAGTAAAGATAGATAGCTTAGAAATCTTCTTATTATATAGAAGTAGTAATTATAAGAATAGTTAGTTAGTTAGGATTCCTTAAGCCCGAGTCACGTGACAGAGTCTAGCTTAGCAGGAGTCTAGAGATAGGAGTCGGACTCTAATATAGGGGACTCTAAATATAGAGGACTCTAGATATAAGGGACTCTTAAGAGAACGAAGGTTCTATATAAGACTAGCACTTCTACTATTAGATAGGAGCTTCGTACTTAAATTCATATAGTAATTATACCTGCTTATAACGTCTTAATTCTAATTAAGAACCGAACTTCTTATTTACTTTACTTTATAGCTAATACTAACCGACGAGCCTATATACCCCGTATTAGTCAGAACCAGGAACGTTACACTAAGCTATATAGAAGACTCTTACTATATACTCTTAAGGAGCTCGCTAATGAATTCTATATAAGTTAAGTTAATTATATATATTAGGAGTTTTAAAGCGATATAAGGAAAATTTAAAGCGTTTTCTTAATACTTAGATCTCGAGTTAGTACTAATATTAGCTTATCTTATACTACTACTAATAGAATATATTAAGTACTTCTATCTATATATGAAAGATAAAATCTATCTCTAGAAGCTAATAGACTATACTAAATTATAGCTTATTATATATAGATAAGTCTATACTACTAGTAAAGATAGTAGTCTAATTATTTAAAGGTATATCCCTAATCTCGTATACTTATAGGGACCGGGGTAATATTCACAGAGGAATTAGACGCTAGTAAGTTAGACTATTTACTTTAATTATCTGCTTACTTACTTTCTTCTAATCTATAGATAGAGCTATTCCTATAAAAGGGCTATATACTCTTATAGTACTAATCCCTAATCGGAAACCACGTGATTCTACGCTAAACTCTTTATATTCTAATACTCCTCCTTAGAGTAGATCACGCTGCTTTTCGACCTTCTTCTATAAGTTCTATCTGCCTCTTAAACTTCTCGAATACTACTCGATCTAATAGCTTAGTTATACTATCTATAACTATCTTATCTATCGGAATATAATCGACTTTTAAGCGTCCTCTTTTAGCTAAGTCTCGTACGAAGTAGTAAGCGATATTAATATGCTTCGAACGCTTATTTAAGTATATATTCTTAATTAAATCGATTAATCTCTAGTTGTCTCTATATATTTAAACTAAAGAGGCGTTTCTACTAACGAATTAAGGATACTTTAAGTCCTGAAGTACTTATACGAACTATTAACCTTATTTCGCGTAAGCTACGAGTACTATATATTCTGATTCGCAACTCGAGGTAGCTATAGAGTATTACTTCTTACTTATATATAAGATAAGTTTACTATAGAATATAATTATACTTCCCGAGACGCTTTTCCGGTCGACTTTATCGCTTACTTAGTTAGTATTAGAGAATAGAGTATAATATCATATTCTCCCTCTGGTCTATAGTAGATCTTTATCTTAACTATCGACTTCAGGTATTATAGAAGTACTTCTAGTAAATAATTATAGTATTTAGCTAAGTTACTTATAAATTAGCTTAGCTTTCCGAGGATAAAAGCGATATTAAGTCTTATATAGATTATCTTATATATTAGACTACTAATAGCTTACTAGTACTTATTAGTATTAATCTGTTTATTATTACTACTAGTAGAATAGAGATTCTCGTATCTAGTAGTAAGGGTCCGTTTTAGCTTAAAGGTTCCCTAGGTAATATCGAATTTATCGAGTACGCTAGTAAGATATTATTCTTAGTCGATCTTAAGGCTTCTAGTTTTCCTATCTCGAGTGATTCTAGCTCTAAGGATCTTACTAATCTCCTCTAGGTCCTTAGCTATAAATAGCCTCGATAGTTTCCTATAGAACTAGTCTAGCTCCCTCTTATTCCTAGTATATATTATACTATTATTAATATATACTTCGAGTTTTACTAATTTTTCCTTATATATAAATATATATAAGTTAATACGCTCTAAGTAAATCCCTAACTTATTAGTTCTGACTTTATAAATTAGTTCTAGTCTCTAGTAGCTTACTTTAAACTATAAAAGCTTTTTAGTACTTATTATATATACTCTTTCCTTACTTTTATCTTTTCTGATATTTTCAGAAATATTTCCTTATTAAGCTCTAATTATATAAAAGTATTCTTAATATTATATTAGTAGTACTCTAGGTCTTCTTTTACTACGATTACTAGAAATAGTCTTAGTATATCTATTCTAATAGTTAATATAAATATCTAGTTATAATCTATCCTATATACTTAGCTAAATCCTCTCGCTATAAGTTATACTTTAAACTTTTCTATACTTCTATTAGTAAGAGTTTTAATTATATATACCTATTTATATAAAACTAGATTCGATCCTTCTAATAGAATAACTTCGCAGAATATCTTATTTACATATAGTAATAGTATTTCCTTAGCTATCGTAGCTTTCTATTCCTTTATATTTTAGCTATTTAATACTTCTTTATATATCTTTAGAATTTTAATCCTTATGATTTCTTTATAGCTAATATAATTTATATCTGCTCTTCGCTCTATTTATTATTTATTACTAAGTCCTTCTATTTTCTTTACTAGTGATCTTTTCTAAGTAATATCTTTCTAATTATAATATAAATCCTTTTAGTATTACCTTATAAGTCTAAGTCTAATCTTACTCTCTTACGTAATCAAGTGAAATACCTAAGTACTTCTTAGTTTATATCGCTTAGTTTATTACTCTTTCCTATCGGTATTTCGCTTATTCAGCTACCTTATGATTCTGTAGGCTTAGCTTCTATAATTACTTTATTATTATTAACTATTAGATTAACTTATAATATAGTATCAGAAGTAAGGATTAGTAATATTATTACTTCTATAGTCGCTTAATTATCCTTATATACTTTAGCTACTTCCGATTCGAGCTCCTAGATAAAGTTCACTTATAAGCTGGGCTTAGGAGTATTACGTAATAAGTCTACTTATAATATAGTCTTAGGAGTAATAGCTAATTATAGTAATATATTTACTCGTGAACTAAGTTTAGGAGTATTATTTACTATATCTTACTTTATAAAGCTTAGTATATCTCTAAGTAAAGTAAATCTAAGTATCTCTACTTATAGAGTACTAGTTATCTCTATATCGTTAATAGCTAGTTTAAGTACTTTAGGTTATCCGCGGGCTCTCCTATTAGAAGCGATATTTATTATCTCTTATAGTCCGGATACGTAATTACGAAGTCGAAGTTTAATTAAACCTCTTTTATTACTCTCTTTAATAATAACTCTACTTAATAATATTATTAAATATTATTCTAAGGAGTAAACTTTAAAGTATTTCGTTATACTTTCTAAGTAGCTTATAAAGACCTTAACTCGGCTAGAGTTAACTAGTTTATTATATTATTTATTTATAGGAATAATCTTCTTATCTATATAGTAGAAGTATTTACTCTCTTATATCCGGATATAATTAATCAATAGTATTTCTCTAGTAGAAGCCTTTATTAGGCAGGTCTTTTAGTTATTAACTATAAGTCCGATAGTAATATAGTTCCTTATATAAGAGTCAGCTTTAGTAGCTTTATCTTAGAATTCTATTAGTAATTAGAATTCTTCGAGTATTATATATATATCGAATTCTGTAGTCTAGATTAATTATTTAGCTAGTCTATTCTAGTATAATAATATAATTATTATAGATTATACTAAGATATTATCTTCGACTTTCTAATTAGAAGTAACTTTAAGTAGTTCTAGTATATTATCTAATCTTATATATTTAATACTTTTCTTAGATTATAGTTTAATACTAACTTTCTAGTCTTTTAAAGCTTAATAAGTATTACTCTTAGCGTTTAGTAGTATTACTTAGTCTTATCGGGAATAGATATTAATAATTAATAGGAAGTAGTAGTTTCTATATATTATAATTAGGAATAACCCGGCGATATCGAATTATATTAAGTTAAGAATTTCTATAAGCTATAGACTTAGCTTCTTTAGAATCCGGTTCTTTATCTTTATTAGTATATATATATTATAGATATCTAGATCTTAAGGAATCTTAATCCTCTTTTATAATATAGCTACTTTATATAAGTTCCGAATTTTATTAAATCTAAGATATACGAATTATCTATATTACTTAAGGTATCTTTTATAGATAATTTCACGAGTTTAGTCTTTTAGAGTATCTTTAGTATCTATTTTATCTTTAGTATTACTATTAATAATTTCTCTAGCTAAAAGTACCTTTAGCTATAGCTCGACTTATCCTTTTCCGATTACTTTACTATCGAACGCTCTTAAGATATATTTTATAATATATAGCCCTTAGGATTATAAAGCTTTTAAGACCTTTTTACTTGCTTTTATAATATAGATACTTTTATTATCGAATATCTCGAGGTAGCTACTCGTATAGAGTTTCTTTATAGAGATTAAATTAATACTTAGTCTAAGCACGAAGAGTATATTATCTAAATAATAGGAAGTTCTATCTATAGCTTTAACTAGCGCTATTCCTCGTATACGAGATAATAGTATTCCTTCCCTTATTTATATATAAACTTTAGATATTAGTCTTAATTCCCTAAATAAGTAGAGCTAATTAGTTATAGATAAACTTACGCTTATATCGATTACTTAATCTTTAGGGGTACTCTTACTAATCGATTCCTATAATAATATAACTTTTTCGATTTTATTATTATTTAAGTCTAATATCTTAGTATTTAATACTTCTTCGATATTATACTTATCTTCTGAGTCTATAATAATAGTATACTTCTTCCTCTTACGATATAGATCTCCTTTTCTTAGCTTGTTCGATCTATCTTTCTTCTCTAGTTTAGAGGATTTCTTATCTTTTACTTATAATCCTATCTTATAAGTAAATTATTAGCTTTTCTTCTTCTCGTCTAAGTATATACTTTTAGCGTATTCTCTACTAGTAGCTTAGAACTTATAGTTAGTAATAAAGTATTTATTAGACTTATAGTAAAAATATTCCTAGGAGATACTTATTATATTTTATTCTAAGGAGCTACTATTTTTATATAAGTAATAGTTTAGATAATAGTATATCTATTTATACTAGCTCTATACTATATAAGCTCTCTCTTTACTTATACTTCTTAGTTTTAAGTCCTAAAATCGAGATTCCTTTTCCTATAGTATCTTAACCTTTTCTTCGATAGAAAGAGATTAAGTAGTAAGAAATCTATCGATTATTATAGTATATCTTTCCTGTTTTTAGAGTACTAAAGTAAGAATTAGAAATAATATAATATTAGAGTATATATTCTTTATTATACTATTAGCTATAATAACCTTCTAGCGATATTCCTTTAGCTTACTCTATGATCTATTAATACTAGTATTCTTATTAGATATAAAGTTTTATATACTTATTATATATTAGTTCGTAGTTAATAAGCTAGTCTTATTATACTTTAGCTTTAATTAGATCTAGATACTAGTAATAATCTTATATTCGTCGATTAAGATAGAGTCCTCCTTATCGAATCCCTCGAGTAAGATTTCTAACGCTTTCGTATTATCCTAATCCTATTATATAGCTTTCTCAGTATTCTAAGTTCCTCTTAGGTATTTAAAACTACTTATAATATTATTAACTATCGAGCTTAATAGTATTTCGGATTCTAGCGATAGTTTCTTAATACTTCTCTCGCGTAAAATCTAAATAAACTCTATCCTAATAACTTTAACTATATAAAAGATACTTTTACTCTTAATCTTAACTTTTACTCTACGAAACTAGTCCTTATAGTAGTTCTTACTTAGAGTTAGTAAGTATTTACTATCTTTACTTATTTTATCCTATAGTTATTATAAGGTACTTAATACGTTCGACTAGTATTTTATATATATATAGCCGGTAGTTAGATTATTGTTTATTAGCTATCTATATATAGAAGCTATACTCGGTTTAGAGATTATAAGTAGTTTTCTTACTTTACTACTTAGCTTTTATTATTTATATAACTTCCTCTGAAGTCCATAAGTCATTCGGTTTTAGTTACGAGAAGTAGTCTTTGTTATTATTCTCGACTTATTATTCGGTTAGTAGAGATCTTCTTTCGTATAGCGCTCTAGTTATTATTAGTACTATTACTTAGCCCTTTAGTCTTTTCTTACTTTAACTAGACTTCTATCTTTCTTATTAGAGCTTAAATTGAACGCCTTACTTTCGTCGATTTAAAGTTATATCCTGCCGGGGCTTATAACTTATTTAAAGATATATCCCTAATCTCGTATACTTATAAGGTTAGAGGTAATATTTATAGAGGAATTAGATACTAGTAAGTTAGACTATTTACTTTAATTATCTACTTACTTACTTTCTTCTAATCTATACGAAGAGCTATTCCTATAAAGAGGCTATATACCCTTATAGTACTAATCCCTAATCGGAAACCACGTGATTCTACGCTGAACCCTTCATATTCTAATACTAATCGTAATTAAAGCTTAGGATCCTAAAGTAGCTTTAGTAATTCGCTAACGTTTTATCTCTAGTAAATAGAAAGACTTCTATACTAGCTTTAGAGTAGATCGACTAATCATCTAAGTAACTTATAATCTCCCTATTAAAGCGTTAAGAGATTCTAAATATAAGTTAAGCTTTCTAGGGAATATCTTAGATAAGAATATAAAGCGAAGTAGAAAGAAAGTAGAACTAGTTATAATACCTTTTCTAAATAATAATTAGAAGCTTATAGAATTACTAAGGATCTATCTAGCTAGAGGTAAAGCTTATCTTCTTTCTTAATCTACTCTCTTTAATAACTATAGAGCTAAGATATAACGGGTTGCACCCGTTAGTATACTTGATGCCTAAGGCGTCTACGCTAGTACCTGACGTATTATTATACGTATTCTAATACTACTGCTACTAGCGACCGCGGTATTATCTTTTCTTCAAAGGGAGATTCTTATTCCTCTCTTCCCTCCTTAGTTAATTCTCCTTATAATATAGATAAGCTTTTATATTATGTATTTAATATTCGCCTTATAATATTAGAATTAAATTATTCCTAATCTTCTTAATTAAATAAAGGAGGATCTGCTTTCGAGTAGTAGATAATATATATACGTAAGAAAGCTAATACCCTAGCCTTACTATTACTATACGTATACCTACGATATAGAGATAGACGCCTTAGACTATATATAATAGATCCGGCTACCTTACTTACGATACGAAGACAGACGCCTCGGATTATATATAGTAGATCCGGCTACTTTACTTATAATACGAAATAAACGCTTCGGACGATTTATAGTAGATCCGGCTATTTATACAATTATTATATAAGTAGTAATTACGATAACGCTAGGATATATAGTTCACGATAGCAGAAGAATAGCCTCTCTAGTAGCTATTAGATGCCTTCGAGGTATAAAGATAATAAGTTACTAAGCTAGTAGTATAATAAGTAAGTTCGATAGCTACTTTAGCTAGTAGAATCGAAGATATAGAATAATAAAACATATAGCTAGTACTACTAGTAGTACTAACTCTAAATAATATAATATAGTTAATAACTCTAGAGCTAACTATAGCTACGAAATAATATATACTAAAACCCGAAGAGTTCGATAGTACTAACTTAGCTTTATACTTCTAATTCGAGAGTATCTTATAAGCGAAGCTAGAGATCGATACTATTACTATTAGTAATAAGAGGGAATAAATATAATATGCGTTTAGCTATCTCTCGGGTAAAGCTATAAGCCGAATTTACTTATAGATAAGCTTTACTTAATAATAAGAGTAGTTAATAATCGAAGGACTATTTTAATAGATAGCTACTACTTTTTATAACTCTTACTATTAATAGAAAGCTATAAGCTAGCTAAATAAGATTAAGTAAGAAACTTATTCTTTAAACGAATTCCTTAATAATTTTAATTAGCTAATCCTCGAAGCAGATAAATAGAACTAGTTAGATATAAGTAAGAAGAGTTATTTTAAAGCTATTATTACTATTACCTTAGTCTATAGTACTATCGATATAAAGGAAGAATAATTATATAGAAAGTATTATTTATAACTATATATAATTAGTAACTAGCTAGCTAAAGTTAAAGAGCTATTAGCTAGAGTAGACTAATAGAAATAAATACGCGAGTAATATCCTAAGATAGACTAATAAGTAATAGACTTAATAGATTAGAAAGTAATTCCTATTATTATTATAGTTATAATAATAAAGAAAGAACTTTAATAAGCGAGCTTTATAGAGATCGAGAGATAGAAAGTGAAGTAGCTTTATCTCTATTATAAATATAATAAATATATAGTTTATAACTACTATATAAAACTAGCTATAATTAAGAAGAAGAAAAGCTAAGTAATAATAGCTAAAATAAAGATAAAGAAGTTAAAGCTAAAAGAAGTCGATATAGAAAGATTAAGCTCTAAGTTAGAGAGCTCGGGAAAAGAATAGCTTCTATTTAAAATCGCTAATAAAAGTAAAAGGAAGTTAATTAAGTAATAGTAATAGAAGCTTAGTATAATATTCCTAGTTCTGATTAGTACGCGTTATATAAGCTCGTTAGTTAGTATTAGCTATAAAGTAAAATAAATAAGAAGTTCGGTTCTTAATTAGAATTAAGATATTATAAGTAGATATTAATTACTATATGAATTTAAATATAAAGCTCTTATTTAATAGTAGAAGTACTAGTCTTATATAGAATCTTTATTCCCTTATACTAGCTATATAAGACTATCTTATAAAGCGTATAAGCTCTTACGATCTACTTAGTAGTTTAGTATATTATATAACTCTAGATTACTTATAGTTATAATATATAATTATATTAGTACTTTTCTTCTAATAGTAATAACTCTTTTCTAGTACTAAACTTATCTAGTATATACTATTAGATAGTATTATTAGTATTCTAATACTAGGATAGTTTTAGTAATAAGAATTATATCAGTTCGTAATACTATCCTTCTTCTATCTTAGCGTATTCTTACGCTTAAGTATACCTAAGGAAATATCGATAACTACTTATAATTATCTTCTTCTTTTATTATACCCCTCGAACGCTTAACTAAATAAGTCGCTTATATTATACTTAGAAGATAAATAGAATTAAGTAGTAAAATTATAAAATTATATATTAGATATAAAAAGGCGGAATATAAAGAATATATATCGCCTTACGATCTTAAACTAACTAGATATAATTATTATACTTAACTAAATAAATCCTATAATATTCGTATAAAGAACTATATACTTATAGCTTCCGAATTATAATAATATAAGACTTAAGGCAGTATATAAGTAAAGATAAAATAAGTAAGGAAGCTAAGAGTAATCTTATATAGTCTACTACTAAAGAAATAAGAAGATAAGGAAAGAAAAGAAGAGATATAGAGTACGAGGTACCTTATATATATATACTAGTACTAGTCTGATATTATACTAAGTCAGATACTAGTTATACCGGGATACTTATAAACTTAGGCCTTAGTAATTATCTTTCTCTTTATATGAAATTCAAGTAAGCTATTATTATATTACTCCCTCCCGCTCTAAGAAGAGCTTAACTCTAAGCTCAGATAGTTATAGTTTATACTGAAAATCAGTCTTTATTATAACTACTTTCGTCGATATTCGCATAATAAGTACTAGCTGCTCTTTAATAATAGTAAATTCTTTATTAGATACTAACTAGTTATATTATTATAATAGGATTATATTAGTTATAGCTTCTAAATCAGATAGTAAACTATATTTACTTTATCTATTTATAGCAAGAGTCGAGTTTAAGTAAAGCATAAGGTATATAAAGGAAAGAGTTTATTAATATTAGAGCTTTTCTTCTTTAACCTCGATAACTACCTAACTATAAGTATACTCTCCTTAGACTATAATATAATTACTAGAGTAAGTATTATTACTAATATTATAGTAGTACTACTATAATATTATATATTAATTAATCTAATTAACCTTTCTTCTATTATAATTAAGTTACTTACCTTAGAGTTAGAGATACTTTTAAGATAAGATATAAGGGTTTTATAAGCTTATAACGCTAATACCTCTAGTACCTTTACTAGTTTCTACTAGTACCCTTTCGGCAGCGTATTATATATATTACCTGCGATATATTCGCGCTTTCCTTAAGCTAAAATATAATAATACTCTTATCCTAGAACTCTTATATTTATTTAATAAGCTTAACTCTAAGCTTTATAAGCATTATTCGGTATTAAAAAGTAGTTATAAGTATATAAGCTAGTTAGATCTAAATATAGTTATATATACTAACGTATTATAATTATCTAATTATATTAATATAGAGTATATTATTCTATCTAGTCTACTTCTAGGCGATAAAACTAAGGATCCGAAGCTAAATCAGAGCAGTATTATAGCTACTTAAAAAGCTATTAATTAGATCTATCGACTTACGAAATCTATTACTCTTATTATTATATTAGAGATTACTATTATATAATTAGTAGAGACTTAAGCTTTAAGATAATCTATAGAGAAGGTATTTAAGGAGTTAGAGTTTATTAAAGTAGTAAGTTAAGATCCTTAAACCCTTAGATACTAATATAATACTAATATAATACTAATATTATATAAGATTTAGATATTCTAATAGTAGATTTAGCGAAACCTAGAGTAATAATATAAATAATATTAAAGTAAATAAAAGAGTTAACTACTATTATATAAGAATTTATAAAGAAAGCTTTATTTAAAGCTATAATATCTAATACTAAAGGAAAGAGGAATCTAATTTCTAGTTCTAAGATAGTATTAGACTTAAATACTCTTAGACTTTCTCTAAAGAAGAAAGCTTATAAGATTAGATATTATACTTAATCTACTATAAGAGTTATATTATTAACTTTAGATAAGAAGTTAGATATAATAGTTCTAGTTCTAGATATTCTAGATTTACTAGAAGCTCTAAAGACCTTAGGAGAGAAAGCTAGTAAAGTAGAAGTAGTAGAAGAAGTAGAGTTTTAGATATAACGCTATTATAGAGTATAATCAGAGGATTATCCTTAGTAATAAATTTTAATACTAATATCTATAATAGTTTATTATCTTCTAAGTAACTATAGTTATCTATTCTATTTTCTTAAGCTTTAATCTATTAATCTAATTTATATAGAGGTCTAAGTTTACTTAAGTTAATAGTATAGAAGTCTCTAAGCTTATATAGAGTACTTATTAAGTCAGAAGCGTTATACTAAGTTAAGTCTAAATTATAATTTAGCTAGCTAACTTAATACTTTAGATTACCTCTTAGGAGCTATATAATAAGTATATCTTATAACTCTTACTCTTCTTAACTAGTAATAATCTCCGGGGGTAGATTCAGTAGCTCTTATCTTAATAATAAGTTGTCTTAGTCCTTAAAGAGTAATTCCGAGGCGAATATATTATATATAGAAGATCTAGAAAGTGAGAATATCTGATCTTAGCTAAGACTTAGAGTATAATCTTATCTAGAGACTAGATAGCTTCTTCCTTAGCTAGTGATTCTTAAGGTTCCTTATAGAGAGAAATATCTTATTTCTAACTTCTTAGTTAATATTATATTATTTCGGATTAGTTATAGCGCTTATCTTCTACTAAGTAGCTAGTATATTAGCTTTTATAAACTCGATAGCAGATTTAGTATATTTAGCTAAGGATTTAGTATCGATATAGTTAAGCTTTTCTTATAGTATTAATACGATAAGTTACTTCTAATCCTAGCTATTCCGTAGTAGTATACTATATTTAAGAGTATATAGTACTATACTAATAGAATATAAGGTAAAGTTACTTAAGTATAGTCTATTATTAGTAATAGTTCGCTCTAGTTATTCTAGTAATAATTAATAAAAAGTCTAAAGTATTAGTTAATATACTAGTTTATAATCTCTATTTATCTATTATTTTATTAGTAGAAAGAGATAAAGAGCTTAATCTTAATTCTAATTATATAGTAAAACTCTTACTAGAAAGATAAGATAAATTACGCTTCTTAGTTAGATATAATTAACTTAGAGATATATCTGAAATAATATATCTATTAGATAAATAGTATAGCTATCCTACGAGTATTAATATTATAGTAATATAGTACTAATATAAAGTCTTTCCTTAGGCGATCGATAAATACTAGAATCCTATTAAATCCTTAGTTATTAAGCGGGAAGTCCTTAAAATCTATAGCTAAGTATTATATAAGATAGCTAAGTACTAGTAATAAGTAGAAGAATCCTTACTATTTTATCTACTTCGGATAAGAGTACTAGTAGAAGTAGTAAATATAAGTATACTATTTTATATCTAATATAAGTCCTTTCTAGTAATAATAGTTAGAAATCATTTTAGTAATCTTACGAGTATTTAGATAAGCAGAAGAAACTTAATCGTAGACTTCGCTAATTAAATAGGTATATAATAAGATATAGTATTATATATATAGATAATTATTATAAAGTAGTAAGCTAATATTAATAGTATAGCTATTTTCTAATATATTCCTTTCGTTAGAGAATAATTCTCAGTTTAATTAGTATAGTTTCTCGATTAAATGGAAGGAGTTATATGCGAGTTCCGATAGTCTATTAGGTAAGTTACTTTTCTAAAGTATATTATTTACTCAAGAGAGATAAGTATTAACTTAGAGAAAATTAAAGCTATAAAGGAATAAGAATCTCTAAAGAATATTAAAGATATATAATTATAATTAGGCTTCGCTAACTTTTACTAATAGTTTATTAGAAACTATTCTAAGATTACTAAATTAATTACGAGCTTAATAAGGAAAAGTATTCCTTCTACTTGGATTCGCTAGTATAAGAAAGCTTTTCAGAGAATTAAGAAAGAATTTATAAAGGAACTAATCCTATATAGTTTCGATAAAGAGAAAGAAAGTATAATAGAAATAGACGCCTCGAATACTTATATTAGCGTAATATACCTGCAGCGAGATAATAAAAGATAATTATATCTAGTTACTTACTATTTAGAGAAAATATCTCTAGCTAAATAGAATTATAATATCTATAAGAAAAAACTTATAGTAATTATTAAAGTACTTAAATACTAGAAAATATACTTATAAAGAGCTAAGTTTCTAGTTATTATCTATATTAACTATATGAATCTTCGAACCTTTATAACTACTAAGGTCTTAGATAATTATTAATTAGCTCGATAGTCAGAGGAACTTGCCTTTTTTAATTTAGTTATTAAGTATATATAAGGAAAAGATAATATATAAGTAGATACTCTGAGTAGATTACTAAGTTATAAAGATAATAAAGTCTATAATAAGACTATTTTACTTAGATAGCTAGATAATAGAGATATAGTTATTAACGTTCGAGAAGCTGCTACGATTAAGTAAGAAATTAAGAGACCTTAGTACGATATCTTAAAGGAAGCCTAGAAGAAGAATAGAATATCCCTAGATAAGACTAAGGAACTTATTATAAGGAATATAATTAAGAATAGTATTATACGAGTTAATAAGAAAGTTTAGCTTCCGCTGAGCTTAGTAGAAGTATATATTAAAGAATAACACGAGCTTCTCGCGTATAGATACTAAGGGATATAAAGAATATATTTAAGGATTTTAAGAAACTACTAGTCGAAAGGACTCTACTAAGTAGGTAAAGAAGTACTAGCTAACTATAATATCTATATTAGGAATAAGTCTTCCTAATATATACCTTATAAGCAGATAATTATAGTACTAATACTACTAATATCTTAGAAATTAATATTATAGGACTTTATAAGGCTATTATCGCTATTAAAGGACCTAGTTATAAGAGTTAGCTATAATATAATACTTATTATTATAGAAAGACTTACTAAGTATATAATCTTAGTACTAGTCTTATCTACTCTTATAGCTAAATACTTAGTATAGATATACCTTAAGAAAGTAGTCTCTAAGTATAGAGTACCCGAAGAAATTATATCGGATCGAGATAAGTTATTTATATTAAAGTTCTAGAATATATTAATAAGGTTCCTAGGGATTTAACAGAAACTATTAATAGCTTTCTATTCTTAGACTAATAGAGGAAATAAAAGAATAAACTAAGTAGTTAAAGTATACTTACGCTACTATATTAACTATTAATAAAATAATTAAGTAGAACTACTACTACTAGTAGAGTTTACATATAATAGCTCGACTACGGAAATAATAAAGATTATATTATTCTTCGCAAATTATAATTACGAACTTATCGCTTATAGAGAACTTAACTTAATAGTTAAGGATAATAATATAGCTTATATCTAGGTCCGGAATATCTAGGACTTCTATAAGGAACTCGTAGAGGAACTCTAGTTTATAATAGAGAAGAATACGTATTACTATAATAAGAATTATAATTAGAAGCTAACGCTATAGGAGAGGGATAGAGTTTACTTTCTACGGAAAAATATTAATATATAAAGACTAAGTGATAAGTTAGATTATAAGAAACTTAGACCTTTTAAAATTAAACGTATTAAAAGACCTTTAAATTATAAACTCTAGCTATTAGTTATAATAAAGAAAATATTCCTGATATTCTATATATCTTTATTATAAAAAGTACTACTAGGAGTACTATTAGCCCTAAAGATATACGCTAAACTAGTTAACTTACTTATAGAATATAATATAAAGGAATTACTAGACTATTAGTATAAATAAGGTATTATTAGATACCTAGTAAAATGGAAGAATTACCTATATTCGGAAAATATATAGGAACTTAAGACGAGCTTCTACTACTTAGTATTACTAGCTAGTTTCTATCGACGAAACTCAGATCTACTTAGAAAGGATTAACTAGATCGAAAAGTAATTCTACTATTGAGTTAGAAGGAAGCTCGAGGGGAAAGAAGGAAAGTAACCTTTCTGCGATAGCTAACTCGGTAATAGGAAGAGGAAGCTAAGGAAGCTAGTCGAAGTATTTATCTAAATAAGGCTTAGGAGGAATAGAAGAACGCTTTACTTTCTTAAGCTATTAGAATCGATAAACCTCTTTTAAAGGAAGCTATATAGCTAGATACTCTAAGGTATTATAAGATCTTTTCGCTTAAATATACTTAGAATAATAAGTTAATTCCTTAAGATCTAGAAAATAATTTCGATATTATTTCTAGTAAAAGGAATAAGTCTCTACTAGATAATTTAATTTTTTAATATATACTATAAGTATAATACGCTCTTTTATCTTCTTATAATCAGAAGATAATATATTAGGAAAAGAAGTTGAAATTCAACTAACTGCTAATATCTCTATTAGTATACTTAAGTATAAGGATACGCTAAGATAGAAGGGGGATAGTATCACGAACCCGATAAGGTTCTTAGTACTAAAACTATCTTAGCACTATAATACTAATAGTACTACTATATAGTACGTACTAAACGGGTTTTAGTACTAAAAAGAGAGTTAGTACTATTAGGAGAATAGTACTAATATAGTTATAATATAAATCAGCGACTAGTATTATAAGCCTACTTATATTATAGTAATAATAATATTATAGTTATAAGTAATCTAGGATCACGTGATAGAGTCTAGCTTAGCGGGAGTCTAATAAATAGAGTCGGACTCCATATAAGGGACTCTCTAAGTAGAAGACTCCTGATAAAGGAGAAGGTTCTATATAAGACTAGCACTTCTACTATTAGATAGAAGCTTCGTACTTAAATTCATATAGTAATTAATACCTACTTATAATATCTTAATTCTAATTAAGAACTGAACTTCTTATTTACTTTATTTTATAACTAATACTAACTGACGAGCCTATATACTGCGTACTAGTTAGAACTAGGAACGTTATACTTTACTAAGTATATATATAATTTAAAAGCTAAATTTAGATAGAAATTCTATTTATCTAGCTTACTTATTAGTTAGGACTTTAATAGTTATAAAGTATTCTAAGGATCGATAGTCTATATATACGCTAGTATAGTATTATAGTAATATAAGTTTAGATCTCTATTTATAGAAAGACTTAATAATAATATATAATTTTTTATTATAGATCTCTTAGTTTAGTTTATATTTATTAATAATATAAGAGTAGAATCTAATTAGATACTACTAGTTATCTTTATATAATTAGGAGATAACTTTAGCTATTATATTATTAGAGGTATTAGTTTCTAGTTTAGTCTATAATTCTGAGTCGAAATGATATAGTCTCTATACTAATAGTAGCTATTATTATAGCTCGTCGAATAATTTCTTATACTTATTAGTGAAATTCTACAGTACTATAGGCCGGGTAAGTATTAAAAGAGGTTTAGTAATAAGGCTGAAGATCCGAATAAATTAATAGTAAAACTTATAGAATCCTAGGAAGGATTTAATAGCTATTATTATTTCGAGGTACTTCTAGTTTATTAATAGTATTATCTTCTCAGGATTTAGCTCGATTCCGTTAGTAATAATAATATATTTAAGGTATTTAGCTCTAGTAATATAGAATTAGCTTTTCTAAATATCTACTTAAAGTCTGGTATTTATTAAGTATTATAATACTAATTTAATATATTCTTCGTACTTTTAGAGCGTTTCCGAGTATATAAGAATATTATTTAGATAAGCTATATAGAAATCGTCTATATAATCTAATAGAATATTATTTATATATTATTAGTATATACTAATTCTATTATAGAGCTTAAAAAGTAATACCTTATATTTATAAGATCTGAAGCGAGTTCGAAAGATAGTATACTCCTTTAATTCAGGATCTATATAGATATAATTAAATACTAGTCGGATATCTATTTTAGTAAAAACTATAGCTTTAGATATATAAGTTAAGAGCTTATCGATCTTAGGTATTAGATATAAATCCTTTCGAGTGATTATATTAAGCTTATAATAGTTAATATAGAAGCGTAAGCTTCTATTAGCTTTCTTAATAAATAGTATAAGTAATACGAAAGGACTTTAGCTAGATTTAATAAATCTTTTATCTAAGTTCTCTATAAGATACTCTTTAGTTACTTATAGTTCCTTTATAGACTACTAATATAAGAGCGAATATATATAAAGTAATAGTTCTTATAGAATAATTTTATAATTATATAAGTAATATAGCAGAAGAATATTAGAATCCTACTAAGAAAAAGCTTCTTAAGAGTATAATACTATTCTAGTAGTTTTTTAGCTATAAGTTATTTAGTATTAGGATCCTTAGGGGAGTTATTATCTAGATAATCTTATAAGATATATTTTATCTTATAGATACTATTAAAGAATAATTCAGAGCTTTCGTATTTTATATTAAAGTAAAAAGCTATAGTACTAATTTAGTAAATTAGAACTAGTTTCTAGATCCTGAAAGATTAAGAAGTATAATTATAATAAGATCTTAGCGCGGATACTTTTCTTAATAATTTTAAAGTAAAAAGGGGTTTAGACTTCTTAGCGATAAGTAGGAATAAGTTAAATAATAAAGATAATATATTAATATATTATATTACTATTATTTAGAGTAATTAGTATTAGTCTAGCTAGTTTATAGCTAAGTCCCGCGCGTTAGTATCGATTTAGTAAGATCGATTAATACTAAGTTTATAAGGCAATAGAGTTATAATTATCTTCTTATTATATTAGAAAGTAGCTAGATAGTATTCTAGTTATAATAGCTTATAATATAGCGTATCGAGTTTAACTTAAAACTATTATATCTATTTAATACTAATAATTATATTTTATTATCTTAAATTAAGAAGAATAAAAAGATAATTATAAATACGTTTATTATTAATAGAAAAGTATAAAGATATAAAATAGATAATATAAGTTCTAATAGACTATTTGAAACTCTATATTATAATAGAATAGAGTTATAGCTCGATTTTAATACTAAGGGCCTCTAATAGTTATCTAGTAAGAGTATAATTAATAAATAAATATCTATTCGCTCTAGTATCTATTAAGCTATTTATAGAGACTCTTAGCTTATTTATATTAACTATAGTTAGATATATAAATAACTTACTTCTTATTAGAGAGTTAAAGTTAAGATTAGAAAAGTTATATTTATATAAACTTAAGAAAGAGTTTTTACTTAAGTCTTATTATTTTCCTTTTATATTAGTTTAGATATAAAAGTTTTATCTTCTATTATCTTTTTAGTTACTTTTTCCTCTTCCGGAAATTTATTAATTAATTATACTTTAAGTAAGTTATAGTAATCTAGCTTAATATAGCTAAGCTATTTATAATTATAATACTTAAGAATATCTTTAGTTAAGATAGAAAAGCGTTTTAGCGCGAAAGAAGTACTAGCTTATACTAAGATAGAGGTATATATATATAATATAGAAGTAGTTTATCGAGGAACTAAGCTTAAGGACTAGTAAGAAGTAGAACTAGACGAAGTTATAATAATAACAAATAGTAAGCTTATAGTACTATATCTAAGTAATAGTTTTCTTAGGATAAGTATATTCCGAGTTAAAGTAATACTTAGTATTAAAAGAAAGTAGTAATCTAACTATAGAAGTATAATCTTTATTCTATATTAGTTTAATAATAAGAGTTAAAGTATATAAAGATAATATAATCTTATTCTATATATAGAAGAACTATTTCTTCTTTTTAATTTTACTTCAGATAATAGCGCTTTAAAATTAATTATGAAACTTAGTAAAAGTCTCACGAGTATAGTTAAGTTATTATATTTCTAAGTAATAAAAAGTATTATAATAAGTATCTTCTTCTAAACTAGTAAGAAAGTTCTCTTTTAATAAGGAGATTATTTTATTATTAGTTTTAAACTTATTAGTAAAGTATTAAAGTATAAAGTACTCTTTAGCTAATTTAGTAATTAGTCTTTATATAAGAACGTACTAAGAGAGATCTATAAGATAATAATTAGTATTTATAGCTAACTAGTCTCGTACCAATACTCTTTACTAAAGGAAAATAAGATCTAATTTATTATCTAGTAATAAGATCTTCTTAGTAAGATAAGACTTCTTAAAGTATAACTCTACTAATTTAGTGCTAAGAGAAAGTAATAGTTTATTAGAAATAGTATTTTCTCTCTTAGTAATATATATTAGAATAGAGTTTATTAGCTTATTAAACTTCAGAATATATAGAGATTATAATAATAACTCTAATAGAAGAGTCGAAGATAAGCGAGAGACCCTTATGAGGAACTTATCTTATATAGAGATTAGTTTATCTATAGTATCTTTTAGAGAATTATTCTTTTCTTCTTAATTTACTAATTATTATAAGAGAATATAAATTAGATTCGAGTTATCTATAGAAATAGAAATACTTAGTAATTATACTCTTAGTAAATTTTACTTTTATTTTCTTTTCTCTCTTAATTAATACTTTCTTAATAAGATATTAATATTCTCTAATATAAGAGAAGTTTAAAATAAAAGAAAATATAATAGATTAAGTTTAGAAGTAAAATAAAAGAGATTATATTAAGTTCTTCTAGAACTAAAGAAGTCTCTAGTTTATTAATTAGAAGCTATTATAATAGCTTAAAACGAAGTATATTAAAGCTATTTTAATAGTAATATATAGAAGTTAAAGTTCTAGAATACTTATTATACTTTTTTTAAAATCTATTTATAATTCCTTTATACTAAAGAAGTTATTAAAGGAGTATTAGTAAAAACTTCTTCTATTATATTATTTATAATAAGCTAAATTAAACCCTGATTTATAGCTATCTAAGAGATCTCTAGAATCTTAGCTATATATAAGTAATTATCGAATAACTAACTTAATAGATAAGATATTATATTAAATTATCTTTAGTTATCTTAATCTTCTTATTTAATATAATAATATAAGACTTAAAGTAATATATAAATAAAGATAAAATAAGCCAGAAAGCTAAAAGTAATCTTATATAATCTATTACTAAGGAAATAAGAAAATAAGAAAGGAAAAGAAGAGATATAAAGTATAAAGTACCTTATATATATATATTAATACTAGTCTAATATTATACTAAGTTAAATATTAGTTATATTAGGATACTTATAAACTTAAGCTTTAGTAATTATCTTTCTTCTTATATAATATTTAGATAAGTTATTATTATATAAATAAGAGAATCTAAACTCTTAAATTAAGAAAGTAGAAAATAAGAAAGATTTAGTAATAACTAAGTTTTATATATAAATTATAAAATTAAAGAAATAGAAATTTTTCTTATATAAAAAGTAATAAAAGATAATTATTATTAGTTTAAATTTAATAACTAAACTTAATACTCTTAAAATTTTAAAGAAAGAAGAAAAAGAGAAATAGAAAAGAGAGAGAGTACTTAAGGATACTAAGCTAATAAGCGCGGAACTCTCTAGTTCTAATATTCTTATTAACTTCTCACTCGACTTAATAATTAATTTCCTTTTTAATCTTATAAACTTACTTTAAGTATATTTAGATTTTATTAATAGAAATTAGCTAATAATATTAAGTAATAAAAGTATAACTTAAGTTCTTATATATTTTCCGAATATAAGTAGTTCTTCTATTTTATTAAGTATCTAATAATATCTCTTTTATATTAATAATCTAATAGTTCCTTTATATTATACTCTATAAATAGATTAACTAGTTTAATATATATCTTTAGAGCTAGTAGTATTTCTAGTAATACTTTTTCTAATAAGAATATATAGAATATTAGGAATATCTTCTTTATTATAGCTAATAACTAGAGTTCGTAATCTAAAGGTCCTTTAGCTTATTTAATTTTAAATAATCTTAGTTTCTTATAATCTAATATATTACTTAATCTCTATATATTAATATTTTTTTATAAAAAGTAAACCTTATCTTTATCTTATAATATTAGCTCTT
Source organism: Rhynchosporium graminicola (assembly GCA_900074885.1). Lineage (NCBI taxonomy): Eukaryota > Fungi > Ascomycota > Leotiomycetes > Helotiales > Ploettnerulaceae > Rhynchosporium > Rhynchosporium graminicola. The sequence continues at coordinate 221,299 of FJUW01000058.1, forward strand.
AATTATAGTTCTTATTATAATAATATATATTTCTCTTTATTATAAATTAGAGTTCTTCTATAAGTTCCTTATATAAGTCTTAGATATTTCGAACTTAAATATAAACTATATTATTATCTTTAGTTATAATATTAAGTTCTCTATAAGTAATAAGTTCGTAATTATAATTTATAAAGAATAATATAACTTTTATTATTTCTATAATCGAGCTATTATATATAAACTCTATAAGTAATAGTAATTCTACTTATTTATTTTACTAATAGTTAATATATTAATATAAGTATATTTTAATTACTTAATTTATCTTTTTATTCCTTTTATTACTTTAAAAGTAGAAAGCTATTGATAGTTTCCTTTTTATTCCTAGGAAACTAATTAAAGTATTCTAGAACTTTAATATAAAAAACTTATCTCGATCTAATCTTATTTCTTTAAGTACTTTATATTTAAAGATTATCTTCTTAAGATATACTTATATTAAGTATTTAACTATAAGAGTAAATAAGATTAATACTAAGTTTATATATTTAATAACTCTTTCTATAATAATAAGTATTATATTATAGCTAAATTCTATAACTAAGTCTTTTAATAATAATAATAGCTTTATAAAATCTTATAAAATCGATTTTTAAGATATTAGAAGTATTAGTATTATAATTATCTACTTATAAGATATATATTAAGATAACTTATTTCTAATATAAGTATTATAATTAGCTAGTACTTTTTTAATTATATATTAGAGTTCTTAGTACTAGAATACTAATAATATTATCTAGTAATATATACCAGATAAGTTTAATACTAGAAAAGAGTTATTATTATTAGAAGAAAAATACTAATATAATTATATATTATAGCTATAAGTAATCTAGAGTTATATAATATACTAAACTATTAGATAAGTCGTAAGAGCTTATACGCTCTATAAGATAGTCTTATATAGCTAGTATAAGAGAATAAAGATTCTATATAAGACTAGTACTTCTACTATTAGATAAGAGCTTTATACTTAAATTCATATAGTAGTTAATATCTACTTATAATATCTTAATTCTAATTAAGAACCGAATTTCTTATTTACTTTACTTTATAGCTAATACTAACTAACGAGCTTATATAACGCGTACTAATTAGAACTAGGAACGTTATACTAAGCTTCTATTACTACTACTCGATTAACTTCCTTTTACTTTTATTAGCGATTTTAAATAGAAGCTATTCTTTTCCCGAGCTCTCTAACTTAGAGCTTAATCTTTCTATATCGACTTCTTTTAGCTTTAACTTCTTTATCTTTATTTTAGCTATTATTACTTAGCTTTTCTTCTTCTTAATTATAGCTAGTTTTATATAGTAGTTATAAACTATATATTTATTATATTTATAATAGAGATAAAGCTACTTCACTTTCTATCTCTCGATCTCTATAAAGCTCGCTTATTAAAGTTCTTTCTTTATTATTATAACTATAATAATAATAGGAATTACTTTCTAATCTATTAAGTCTATTACTTATTAGTCTATCTTAGGATATTACTCGCGTATTTATTTCTATTAGTCTACTCTAGCTAATAGCTCTTTAACTTTAGCTAGCTAGTTACTAATTATATATAGTTATAAATAATACTTTCTATATAATTATTCTTCCTTTATATCGATAGTACTATAGACTAAGGTAATAGTAATAATAGCTTTAAAATAACTCTTCTTACTTATATCTAACTAGTTCTATTTATCTGCTTCGAGGATTAGCTAATTAAAATTATTAAGGAATTCGTTTAAAGAATAAGTTTCTTACTTAATCTTATTTAGCTAGCTTATAGCTTTCTATTAATAGTAAGAGTTATAAAAAGTAGTAGCTATCTATTAAAATAGTCCTTCGATTATTAACTACTCTTATTATTAAGTAAAGCTTATCTATAAGTAAATTCGGCTTATAGCTTCACCCGAGAGATAGCTAAACGCGTACTATATTCGTTCCTTCTTATTACTACTAGTAATAGTATCGATCTCTAGCTTCGCTCATAAGATACCTGTAATAGGTCTATGCGCCTAGTGCCTCCTACTCCTATATTTCAGAATTAGAGAGGAAGGAAGAACCTTCTCTCTTTAGTAATTAGTTTCTATATTAACCAGATTATTACTAGCGAACCTTTAGTAACTATTCTACTATTCTATTATACTTATTTACTTTAGTATACTAAGTGATTATTATATTCTAATTACTTTTACTTAATATTAGCTTAAATAGTTATAATAGCTTAAAGCAGAGAATCCTCTACTATATTAACCCGACTTATACTCTAAGATAACTCTATTAGAGCTTAGATAATACTTAGCGATATACTAGTAGATAACCTTTTAGTTCTATAAGAGAAACTCTAATCGCTAAAGAAATAGAATAATATCCTAAATAACCTTATAATTAAATACTAATGAATATTTAGTAAAGACCTTACTTAATACTTTCCGGAAGCTACTATAAGAGTATAACTCTATTAAGCTTATATATCTAAAGACCCTACTTTAAGTATAAAGAGAGATACTAATCGATTAGTAGCTCCTAAAGAATTACTAATTCCTCGCCGGGATAAAAGTAAATATATAATTCTACTAGATAAAAGAGTAGAAGCTAAAGAGAGCTTACTAAGTACTTATAAGCTTATAATAAAGTCTTCGATTATAATACTAAAGAGTACTTAACTCATCTTATTAAGATTAAATAAGTAATAATATTACTCTATAAGGAACTAGCGAATACTTAGGAAAAGTTCAGGAAGTATACTCTAGATACTTTTTATAAGATAACTTAAGAAAGTTATAAAGAGTTCCTAGCGAATCTCTAGCTACTTCTTATCTTATAAAGAGTAGCTAACTTATAGGCCTACGAGAACACTCGCTAAAAGCTAAGTATAACGACACAAGACTCGAGGCGGTATACAAGCAGTAATAAACAAGTAGGGAGGCTAAGAGCGATCTTATATAGTCTATTATAAAAGAAACAAAAAGATAAGGAAGGAAGAAGAAGAGAGATAGAGTATAAGGCACCTTATATACATATGCCGGTACTAGTCTAATACTATATCGAGTCGGATACTAGTTCTGCCGGGATACCTGTGAACGTTCGCCCTGGTATCTACCCTTCTTAATATTCAGGTGAGCTATCGTCATATTACCCCCCCCTTAAGAAGAGCTTAACCCTAAGCTCGGAAGGTTATACTTTATACTAGAAATTAGTCTTTATTATAACTATTTCCGTCGATATTCGCGTAATAAGCGCTAGCTGTTTTTTTTTAGTAATAGTAAATTCTTTATTAAGTTCTAACTAGTTACGTCGCTGTAATAGTACTGTATTAGTTATAGCTTCTAAATCAAGCGGTAAGCTATATTTACTTTATCTATTTATAGCGGGAGTCGAGTTTAAATAAGGTATAAGCTATATAAAGGAAGGGATTTATTAATATTAGAGCCTTTCTATTTTAATTATAATAACTATTTAAACTTATAAGTTTACTCTCCTTAGACTGCGATATAGTTCCTAGAGTAAGTATTATTACTAATTACTATAGTAATCTATTATAATCTTATATATTAATCGATCTAATTAACTCTTCTCTTATTATAAGTAAGTTTCTTATCTTAGTACTAGGGATAATCTTTAAGTATAATATAAGAGTTTCACGGATCTATAACGCTAACTCCTATAGTACTTTTACTAGTTCCTACCGGTACTCTTTCGGCAGCGTATTAGGTATATTACTTATAATATATTCGCGCTTTCCTTAAGATAAAGTATAATAATACTCTTATTCTAGAACTTCTATATTCGTTTAATAAGCTTAACTCTAAGCTTTATAAGTATTATTTAGCGTTAAAGAGTAGTTATAAGTATATAGATTACTTAAACCTAAATATAGTTATATATACTAACTTATTATAGTTATTTAATTATATTAATATAGAATATATTATCTTATCCGGTTTATTTCTTAGTAGCGAAACTAAGAACGCGAAACTAAATTAGAGTAGTATTATAGCTACTTATAAAGCTATTAATAAGATCTATTATCTCGCGAAATCTATTACTCTTACTATTATATTAGAGATTATTATTATATAATTAGTAGAGATTTAAGCTTTAAGGCGTTCTATAGAGAAAGTATTTAAGTAGTTAGAGTTTATTAAAGTAATAAGTTATAATCTTAAACTCTTAGATACTAGTATAATACTAATATGATATAGGATTTAGATCTTTTAATAATAGACTTAGCGAAATCTAAGTTAATAGTATAAATAGTATTAAAGTAAACGAAAGAGTTAAATAGTATTATATAAGAATTTATAAAGAAAGCTATATTTAAAGCTATAATATCTAATACTAGAGGAAAAAGGAATTTACTTTCTAGTTTAGAGATAGCGTTAGATCTAGATACTCTTAGACTTTCTCTAAAGAAGAAACCTCGTAGGATTAGCTATTATACTTAATCTACTACTAGAGCTATATTAATAGATTTAAGTAAGGGGTTAAATATAATAATTCTAGTTCTAGATATTCTAGATTTATTAGAAGCTCCGGAGAACTTAAGAGAAAAAGCTAGTAAAATAGAGATAGTAAAAGAAGTAGAGTTTTAGATATAGTATTATTATAGAGTATAATCAGGGGATTATCTTTAGTAATAAATTCTTAATACTAATAACTATAATAGTTTATTATCCTCTAAGTAACTATAGTTATTTATTCTATCTTCTTAAGCTTTAATCTATTAATATAGTTTACGCGGAAGTCTAGGTTTACTTAAGTTAGTAGAGTAGAAGTCTCTAAGCTTATATAGAATACTTATTAAGTTAGAAGCGTTATACTAAGTTAAGTCCGAGTTATAGCTTAGCTAATTAACTTAGTACTTTAGATTACTTCTTAGGAGTTATATAGCGAGTATATTTTATAACTCTTACTCTTCTTAAGTAGCGATAACCTCTAGGGGTAGGTTTTATAACTCTTAGCTTAGTAATAGGTTATCCGAGTCCTTAAAGAGTAATTCGAGAGCGAATATATTATAAATAGAAGATCCCGAGGGTAAATCTAGCTTATAAGAGTATCTGATCTTAGCTAGGACCTAGTATAGTCTTACCTAGAGACTAGATAGCTTCTTACTTAGCTAGTAATTCTTAAGGTTCCTTATAAAGAGAAATATCTTATCTCTAACTTCCTAGTCGATATTATACCGTTTCGGGTCAGTTATAGCGCTTATCTTATACTAAGTAGCTAGTATATTAGCTTTTATGACCTCGATAGCGGATTTAGTATATTTAGCTAGAGATTTAGTATTAGTATAATTAAGCTTCTTTTATAGTATTAATCTAATAAGTTACTTCTAGTCCTAGCTATTCCGTAGTAATATACTATATTTAAGGGTATATAGCGCTATACTGATAAAGTCGTAAGGTAGAGTTACTTAGGCGCGGTCTATTATTAGTAGTAGTTCGCTCTAGTTACTCTAGTAATAATTAATAAAGAGTCTAAGGCGTTAGTTAATATACTAATTTATAATTTCTATTTATCTATTAGTTTACTAATAGAAGGAGGTAAAGAGCTTAACCTTAACTCTAATTATATAGTAAAACTCTTACTAGAAAGATAAGACTAACTGAGCTCCTTAGTCGGATATAATTAACTTAGGAGTATATCTAAAACGATATATCTATTAGATAAATAATATCGCTATCCCGCAGGTATTAATATTATAATAGTATAGTATTAATACGGAGTCCTTCCTTAGGCAGTCGATAAATATTAATATCTTATTAAATCCTTAATTATTAAGTAAGAAGTCCTTAAAATCTATAGCTAAGTACTATATAAGATAGCTAAGTACTAGTAATAAGTGAAGGAATCCTTACTATTTCGTATGCTTCAGATGAGAGTACTAATAAAGGCGGTAATTACGAGTATACTATTTTATATCTAATATAAGTCCTTTCTAGTAGTAATAGATAGAAATTATTTCGGCGGTCTTATGAGTATTTAGATAAGCAGAAGAAACTTAATCGTAGATTTCGCTGATTAAATAGGTATATAGTAAGATATAGTATTATACGTATAGACGATTATTATAAAGTAGTAAACTATTATTAATAATATAGCTATCTTCTAATATATTTCGTTCCTTAGAGAATAATTCTTAGTTAAATTAATATAGTTTCTCGATTAAATTAAAAGAGTTATATACGAGTTCTAGTAGCGTATTAGTCCTTAGCGATATTAAGTATATATAACTAATTTAATTAATATAATACTTAGCTAGTTCTATATTAATCTTAGGGTTTAAGTACTCTAAAGGTAATAAAACCCGAGATCTATTATCTTATTTCTATTATTCCTATATCCTTAGATCTTATTCCCTATAGCTAAGGATATTAGCTTTAGCGTTATTTTTACTAAGTATATATATAATTTAAAAGTTAAATTCGGAAAGGAATTCTATCTATCTAGCTTACTTACTAGATAGGACCTTAGTAGTTATAAAGTATTCTAAGGATCGATAGTCTATATATACGCTAGTATAGCGTTATAGAGATATAAGTTCCGGTCTCTATTTCCGAAAAGACTTAATAATAGTATATAATTCCTTATCGTAGATCTTCTAGTTTAGTTTATATCTATTAAGAATATAAGAGTAAAATCTAATTAGATACTATTAGTTATCTTTATATAATTAGGAGATAACTCTAGCTATTATACTATTAGAAGTATTAGTTTCTAGTTTAGTCTATAATTCAGAGTCGAAATAGTATAGTTTCTATACTAATAGTAGCTATTAATATAAATTATCGAAGGACTTCTTATAATTATTAGTGAAATTCTATAGTACTATAGGCCGAGTGAGTACTAAGAGAGGTTTAGTAATAAGGCCGAAATTCCGAATAAATTAATAATAGAACTTATAGAATCCTAGGAAGGATTTTATAGCTATTACTATTTCGGGGTACTTCTAGTCTACTAATAGTATTACCTTCTCGGGATCTAGCTCGATTCCGTTAGTAGTAATAATATATCCGAGGTATTTAGTCCGAGTAATATAGAATTCGCTTTTCTTAATATCTACTTAGAGTCTAGTATCTATTAAGCGTTATAGTACTAATTTAACGTATTCCTTATATTCCTAGAGCGTTTCCGAGTATATAAGAATATTATTTAAGTAAGCTATATAGAAATTATCTAAGTAGTCTAATAGTATATTATTTATATATCGCTAGTACGTACTAGGTCTATTATAGAGCTTAAAAGGTAGTACTTTATATTTATAGGATCTAAAGCGAGTTCGGAAAGTAATATACTCCTCGGATTCGGGGTCTATATAGATATAGTTAAATACTACCCGGATATCTAGTTTAGTAAAGATTACTACTTTAGATATATAAGTTAAGAGCTTATCGATCTTAAGTATTAAGTAGGAATCCTTTCGAGTGATCGTATTAAGCTTATAATAATCGATATAGAAGCGTAATCCTCTATTAGCCTTCTTAATAAATAGTATAAGTAATATAAAAGGACTTTAGCTAGATTCGATAAATCCCTTCTCTAAGTTCTTTATAAAGTACTCTTTAGTTACTTATAGTTTATCTATAGATTACTAATATAAGAGCGAATATACGTTAAGTAATAGTTCTTCTAAGATAATTCTATAATTATATAAGTAATAAGGCGGAAGAATATTAGAATCTTACTTAGAAAAAGCTTCCTTAAAAGTATAGTACTATTCCGATAGCTTTTCGGCTACGAGTCGTTTAGTATTAGGGTCCTCAGGAGAGTCGCTATTTAGATAGTCTTATAAGAGGCGGTTTATCTCGTAGATACTAGTAAAGAATAATTCGGAACTTTTATATTTTATATTAAAGTAAAAAGCTATAGTACTAATTTAGTAAATCGGAACTAGTTTCTAAATCCTTAGAGATTAAGAGAAGTACTTATAGTAAAGTTTCGGCGTAAGTACTTTTCTTAATAAATTCGGAGCGGAAAGGGGTTCGGATTCCTTAGCGATAAGCGGAAATAAGTTAAAGGGTAAGGATAATATATTAATATATTATAACGCTACTATTTGATATAATTAGTATTAGTCTAGCTAGTTTATAGCTAAGTCCCGCGTATTAGCATTAATTTAGTAAGATCGATTAAAACTAGGTTTATAAGGTAATAGAGTTATAATTATCTTCTTATTATATTAGAGAGTAGCTAGATAGCGTTCCGACTATAGTAGCTTATAGTATAGTATATCTAGCTTAACTTGAAATCGTTATATCTATTTAATACTAATAATTATATCTTATTATCCTAAATCGAGGAGAATAAAAGAGTAGTTATAAATACGCCTATTATTAATAGAAAAGTATAAATATATGAAATAAGTAATATAAGTTCTAATAGACTATTAAAAACTATATATTAGAATAGAATAAGATAATAGCTCGATTTTAATACTAAGGGCTCCTAATAGTCGTCTAATAAGAGTACGATTAATAAACAGATAACTATTCGCTCTAGTATCGATTAAGCTATTTATAGAGACTCTTAGCTTATTTATATTAACTATAGTCAGGTATATGAATTACTTACTTCTTATTAAGGAGTTAAAGTTAAGATTAGAGAGATTATACTTATATAAACTTAGGAAGGAGTTTTTACTTAGGCCTTATTATTTCCCTTTAGTATTAGTCCAGATTCGGAGGGTATATTCTCTATTACTTCTTTAGCTATTCTCTTTTCTTCCGGAAATTCGTCGATTAATTAAACTTTAATTAGGTTAGGGTAATCTAGCTTAATATAATCGAGCTATCTATAATCGTAATACCTAAGGGGTTCTCTAGTTAAGGTAGTAGGGCGTTTTAGCGCGGAGGGAGTACTAGCTTATACCGGGGTAGAAATACGTATATATAGTGTAGGAGTAGTTTATCGAGGAGCTAAGCTTAAGGACCGGTAAGAGGTAGAACTAGTAGTAGTTATAATAGTAATAGTAGGCTTATAGTATTATACTTAAGTAGTAGCTTTCTCGAGATAGATATATTCTGAGTTATAGCGACGCTTAGTATTAAAAGAAAATAAGAATCTAATTATAGAAGCGTAATCCTTATTTTATATTAGTTTAATAATAAGAGTTAAAGCGCGTAAGGATAATATAATCTTATCTTATATATAGAAGAACTACTCTTTCCTTTTAACTTTACTTTAGATAATAGCGCTTTGAAATCGATTACGAAACTCGGCGAAAGTCTCGCGTATATAGCTAGGTTATTATATTTCTAAGTAGTAGAAAGCGTTATAGTAATTATCTTCCTCTAAACTAATAAGAAAGTTCTCCTCTAATAAGGAGATTATTTTATCGCTAGTTTTAAACTCGTTAGTAAGATACTAAAGCGTAAGATACTCCTTAGCTAATCTAGTAACTAGCTCTTATACGAGAACGCGCCGAGAGAAGTCCGTAGAGTAGTAGTTAGCGTTTATAGCTAGCTAGTCTTATATTAATACTCTCTATTAGAGGAAAGTAGAGTCCGATCTATTATCTAGAGGTAGGATCTTCTTAGTAAGATAAGACTTCCTAGGGCGTGACTCTACTGATTCAGCGCTAGGAGAAGGAGATAGTTTATTAGAAATAGTATCCTCTCTCTTAGTACTACGTATTAGAATAGAGTTTATTAGCTTATTAAACTCCGCTATACGCGGAGATTATAATATTAGTTCTAGTAGGAGAGTCGAAGACAGGCGAGGGACCCCTATAAGGAACTTATCTTATATAGAGATTAGTCTATCTATAGTATCTTCTAGAGAGTTATTCTTTTCCTCTTAGTCTACTAATTATTATAAAAGGGAATAGATCAGGTTCGAGTTACCTATAGTAATAGAAATACTTAGCGATTATACTCTTAGTGAATTTCGCTTTTATTTTCCTTTCTCTCTTAGTCGGTACTTCCTTAATAAGATATTAATATTCTCTAGAGCAAGAGATATTTAGAGTAAAAAAGAGTATAATAGATTAGGTTTAGAAGTAAAGCGGAAGGGATCGCGTTAGGTTCTCCTAGAACTAGAGGGGTCTCTAGTTTATTAGTTAAGAGCTATAATAGTAGCTTAAAAAAGGGTATATTAGGGCTATTTCGGCGGCGATACGTAGAGGTTAAAGTTCCGGGGTATTTATTATACTTTCTTTAAAATCTATCTATAATTCCTTTATACTAAGGGAGTTATTAAAGGAGCGTTAGCAAAAACCTCCTTTATTATACTATTTACGATAAGCTAAATTAAACCCTAATTTATAGTTATCCGAGAGATCTCTAGTATCTTAGCTATATATAAGTAGTTATCGAATAACTAACTTAGTAGTAAGATATTATAATAAGCTATCTCTAGCTATCTTGATCTTTTTATTTAATATAATAATATAAGACTTAAGGTAATATATAAGTAAGAATAAATAAGTAGAGAAACTAAGAGCGATCTTATATAATCTACTACGAAGGAAATAAAAAGATAAGGAAGGAAGAAGAAGAGAGATAGAGTATAAAGTACCTTATATATATATGCCGGTATTAGTTTAATACTATACCGGGTCAGATACTAGTTCTGCCGGGATACCTATGAACTTAGGCCCTATTATCTATCCTTCTTCTCGTGTGATATTCAGGTGAGCTGTCGTCACACTTAGCTAAGATCAGATACTTCTATAAGCTAGATTTACTCCCGGGATCTTCTATATATAAGGTATTTGCCCTCGAATTACTCTTTAAGGACTCGGACGACTTATTACTAAGCTAGGAGCTACTAAACCTACTCTCGGAGGTTATTACTACTTAAGAAGAGTAAGAGTTATAAGATATACTTACTATATAGCTCTTAAGAGGTAATCTGAAGTATTAAATTAGTTAGCTAAGTTACGACTCGGACCTAACTTAGTATAATACTTCCGATTTAATAAGTACTCTATATAAGCTTAAAGACTTCTATACTACTAACTTAAGTAAACCTAGACCTCTATATAAACTAGATTAGTAGATTAAGGCTTAAGAAGATAGAATAGATAACTATAGTTACTTAGAGGATAATAAACTATTATAATTATTAGTATTAAAAATTTATTACTAAGGATAATCCTCTAATTATACTCTATAATAATATTATATTTAAAACTCTACTTCCTTTACTACTTTTACTTTACTAGCTTTCTCCCTTAAGTTCTCTAGAGCTTCTAGTAAATCTGGAATATCTAGAACTAGAACTACTATATCTAACTCCTTACTTAGATTTACTAACGTAGCTTTAATAGTAGACTAAATATAATTAGTAATCTTATAAGCTTTCTTTTTTAGAGAAGGTCCGAGAGTATCTAGATCTAACGTTATCTCTAAACTAGAAAGTAAATTCCTTTTTCCTCTAGTATTAGATATTATAGCTTTAAATATAGCCTTTTTTATAAATTCCTATATAATAGTATTTAACTCTTTTATTTACTTTAATACTATTTATACTATTAACTTAGACTTCGCTGAATCTATTATTAGAAAATCTAAATCTTATATTACGTTAGTATCGTATTAGTATCTAAAGGTTTAAGGATCTTAACTTATTACTTTAATAAACTCTAACTCTTTAAATACTTTCACTATAGATCGCCTTAAAGCTTAAGTCTTTACTAATTATATAGTAGTAATCTCTAATACTATAGTAGGAGTAGTAGATTTCGCGAGATAATAGATCTGATTAATAGCCTTATAAGTAGCTATAATAATATCCCGATTTAGCTCCGCGTTCTTAGCTTCGCTACTAAGAAGTAAACTAGATAAAATAATATACTTTATATTAATATAATTAGGTAACTATAATATATTAGTATATATAACTATATTTAAGTTCAAGTAACTTATATATTTATAAGCGCTCTTTAATACCGAATAATACTTATAAAGCTTAGAGTTAAGCTTATTAAATAAATATAGAAGTTCTAGAATAGGAGTATTATTATAATTTATCTTAAGGAAAGAGCGAATATATCGTAAGTAATATATATAATACGCTACCGAAAGAGTACCGGCGGGAACTAGTAAAAGCACTATAGGAGTTAGCGTTATAGATCCGTGAAACCCTTATACCGTACTCGAAGACTATCTCTAATACTAAGACGAGGAACTTACTTATAATAAGAGAAGAGTTAATTAGGTCGATTAATATATAAGATTATAGTAGATTATTATAGTAGTTAGAGATAATACTTACTCTAGGAACTATATTATAATCTAGGGAGAGTAAACTTATAAGTTAAAGTAGTTATCGCGGTTAAAAAGGAAAAGCTCTAATATTAATAAACCTCTTCCTTTATATACTCTACGCCTTACTTAAACTCGACTCCCGCTATAAACAGATAAAGTAAATATAGCTTACCGCCTGATTTAGAAGCTACGACTAATATAGTACTATTATAGCGATATAACTAGTTAGAACCTAATAAAGAATTTACTACTACTAAAGAGCGGCTAGCGCTTATTACGCGAATATCAACGAAAACAGTTATAATAAAGACTAATTTCTAGTATAAACTATAACCTTCCGAGCTTAGGGTTAAGCTCTTCTTAGTAAGAGGGTAATATAATAATAGCTCATCTGAATATTATATAAGAAGAAGGATAGATACTAGGGCCTAAGTTCATAGGTATCCCGGCAGAACTAGTATCCGACTCAGTATAGTATCGGACTAGTACTAGTATATATATATAAGGTGCCTTATACTCTATCTCTCTTCTTCTTTCTTCCTTATCTTTTTATTTCCTTCGTAGTAGACTATATAAGATCGCTCTTAGCCTCTCTACTTGTTTATCCTTGCTTATATACCGCCTTAAGTCTTGTGTCGTTATATAGACTTTATTATAGATCTACTGCCTTATAAGAGGAGCTCTTTAGGGAGAATCTTCGATAGCTTATTAGTAATTATTAATAAGTATATAAAAGATATTAAATATATACCTTACTTAAAGATAATTAATACGCTAGCTTTAGCTTAGCTGTTTATTAACTATTAGTTTAAGAACTATAGATTACCTGCGGTTATTATTACTAATAGAGGTTCTATCTTTACTTCCAAGTTCTAATAAGAGGTATACTTCTACCTTCGAATAATAAGAGGTCTTTCGATAGCATTTTACTTATAAACTAATAAGTAAATAGAATAATAAAACCATACTATAGAAGTATAGCTATAGTATTTCGTATGCTATCTTTAAGACGATTAGATAGACTTATTACTTATAGCGAAGTTCGCGTATATAAATATATACTATAAGGCTATTAGAATAAGTCTAAATAAAGCTAAGTATAGAATTATACTAGATAGTTACTAGGGTATCGAGGACGATCCCTTAAGAGGGGAGATATCTACTACTAAAGAAAGAGCAGAAGAAGTAATTAAGAAGCGCTAAGAGCTAGAAAATAGCTAGCGAAGAACTAAAGAAACGTAAGTAAAGTAGTATAATAAGAACTATCGATTAGTTGAATTTAAAGTAGATTAATAAGTTCTACTCTTAGTAAAGAATATTAAGACTATTCGATCGAGTAAGAAGCTAGACTACTAATTTCTAAGCTTATTCAAGATTAGCGAAAGAATCAGAAAGTAGATATATCGATTAGAGTTACTTTCTAAGTATAGTCGGCTATATAACGTCTTCTATATTTTACTATTAGAACCTTACTAGTAAAGGCCCGGCGAACTATCAGAAGTTATATAGCCTGACCTTATTAATAGCGAAGAACTATAGGATATCGATTCCTTACTAGACTGAAGAGTAATTAGAGGGAAAGAATAATTCCTAGTAAGATAGAAAGGGTTTACTTTAGCTTATAACTTTTAAGAGCTAAAGGAAAGTCTCTAGGGACTCTAGAAAGAAATTAAAGCTTTAAAAAATCAAAACGCTAAAGAAAAAGTAGCGAAACGCTAGCGAAGATAAAATAATACTCTTAAAGGGATATATACTTTTCTATTTTCTCCTATAAGGTTTTATAGTTTTAAAGGCATATTAGAGATTATGAATCTAGAAAGAGTTCTAAGGGAAAAGGGCTTTATTATTTATTCAGATCGCTATTAAAACTAGCTCTCGCCGGATAAACTCCGAAATATCGCTAAAGAAAAGTCTACTTATTAACCCTCTAACTAGTAGTATCTACGACCTTATCTGCGACTTCCTCTTTATTAACCTCTAGCTATATATCTAGTGAAGCTACTTATAGAAAGAACTTAATATAAATAATACGGAAGTCCTTCGCTGAAGATTAGTAGGGAATTCGCTAGAGAGATTTGATTTATATTATACGGAGATTACGAATTTCCTCTAGAAGTATAGTATTTATATTATTAATAGCTATAGTAACCTTAGCTATAGCGCGCAGCGTATATCCAGATGCTTTAGCGATCGCTGACGTAATACTAGAGGATAGCTCGGTATTAGAATTAATAACTAGCTTCTAAGGAGATTTAATAGCTATAGTATTACTAACTTTGGAAGTATAATTAGCTTGCTTCTTCTCTATATTAAAGCGTGCCTAAGTAATCTTTAATACTTCTTCGGAAATCTCGCCTATTACTACTTTTAAAGCTATATATTGTAGTTAGCTAAGAATACCTATTAAGATAGCTAGAATCTCGCTAGTTATTAGCTAAGTGTGACGCTTGCTCTAGAAAGGTCTCAAAACTACCTGAGTAATAAGACCTCATATTACTATGAATATAAAGTAGTAAGAATCACTTAAGAATCTATAACTAAGGAGTGAAGAAGTAGAGAGAGAAGGGAAGTATATATATAAAAAGGGGCCCCTAAACTCTACTCGTGTAATCTCGCTTAGTAGTAAGTGTTTCTACTAATAGGGAGAAACCTCTAAACCTAACTAGTTGTTATACTACTCCCCCCTCCGAAAAAAGCTCGCCCTCGAGCGTTAGTCTATCTCCTTATTACTATTAAGGTAGTTATAATTATTAATTCTATCGTAGAAAGCTTTTAGCTAATTAGGTAGTCTAGCAGGAGGTCTAGCTTACGTTAGGTTATTAAGGTGGAATTATTATAGCTTAGCGGGAGCGTATTTAACGTCTATAGCGTTATACTATATGAGATCGACGTCTTAATTTAACTAGGAAACTCGATATAAGAGGCTATTACGCTACTTACGGCATATAAGTATATCTTCGATCTCCTATTTATCGTTACTAGTAATATTAATAAGTAGTAGCAGTAGTAAGGTTTATCTTAGTAAGGGGTCGTTTAGATACTTCTATAGCTTAGCAGTAGGGAATACGTTATATACTTTTATACTAGTAGGGAGCTCTAAGCGATAAGAGCTTCTGACCTTTTTAATTATATAGAAGGGTCTGTTAGTTAGGAAGTCGAGTTTTTTACTAGGTCGAGTACTTATAAAGTAGCGTATATCTAGCTAGATAAGGTCGTCTATAGTAAAGTCGACTTTATAGCGTAAGCGATTATAGGATTAGGATATCTTAGCTTATATACNAATATCTTAGTAGTAGAGATTCTAGCTAGCGTTTTATCGATTAATAGTAGTAGATATTAATCCTTCCTCGTAAGGTTATTAAGTGCGCGAAAGTCGATATAGAATCTTAGATTTCTATTAGCTTTCTTAATAAAAAGAATAGGTATAGCGTATAGTACTTAAGAAGGTTCAATAAAACCTTTAGCTAAGTTATTAGTAATATACGCCTTAACGACTTCAAGTTCTTCAGCTAATATCTTATATAAGAGGGAGTATTTAAGGTTCTTCTTAGCCCTTTCCTCAAGCTTAATTCGGTAATCGTATAAGCGATAAGGAGGGAGAATATTACTAGCTTCCTTAGAAAAGACGTATACCTACTAGCTATACTCGTAAGAGATCTATAGTTCTAAATCTAATTCGCTTAAGCTAATAGTAAATTACTAAGCGATTTTATAACGTTCCGTAAGGTTGATAGTTAAAGATACGATAATAATATCGCGTTACTAAACTGCGATTCGGTCGTTAAGAAGCTTATCTATCTCGTGAAAGGTAATAGAGAAGATCTTATTATTAGAAAACTTCTAGCGTTTATATAAGAGATAGAAGGCTAAGCTACTAATTGCGTAAATCTCTAGCGCAGGAGGCTCTAGAAGAGGTCTGAGTATACGAGGTGATCTTTATCGCTTCCGAAATGTTATAATAGCTGTTTTTATACTTTAAGTAGCTTCTATTAAGTCGCGAGACAGTATTCCGAGTAACTATTAGTCTATAATATGAATTATATAAGCGTAGTCTTATACGTAGGTCTTTAACGTAGAGACTTCTAATTAAAGTTAAAGTAGAGATTTACGCGGGATATAAGCGATAACGTTACTGAATTATATGCACTTCGGCTATATATTAGTAGTCTCTCTAGAGTATAAAGACCTCTCTTTACTATTCTGTTCTCGTTCTTTAGATAATAAATACTTAGGCTTATCGTATCTATAATAAGTAATATGAACGCCGGAGAAATAGTCCTAACTAATCGGCAGTAGTAATAGAGAGTTAGTTACTTATAGAATACTCTCTAGGGGAGAGTTTTAGATATTTTTATAGCTATAAGTCTCCCTAGAAGTGCGCTTCCGAGCTAGTAATAGTTATTTAATAATAGAAATAGAGTTAATAATAGCTCGAATATTAATAAGAGAGTTAGTTACGCTTTATTATTCCTCGTACGCTTCCTAGAACTAATTAAGGCGTTCGTTTCGTTCGTTAGCGTCGTATTAGTAGCGCTAGTAAGTATAGTATTTATATAAGTCCTTGATCTCGATCGGAGAGCTATAAATATTACTAGGAGGAGTATATAGTAGCTAAATAATCTATCGTTTAGAGGTATCTAAGAGTACTTAATATTCCGAAAGCCAGGTCCTTCCGAGTATAATACTATAGTTTCCGAGAGTAGTAATAAGAAAGGGGGTAAATACCTGAACGCGACNCTTATATATATTATAACAGGTCCGGAAGGTCGTATACTCTTCAGAGGCTAGATCTATTCGAATTCGGTAGAACGCCTAGCGAATATCTAGTTTAGTAAATATCTTAGTAGTAGAGATTCTAGCTAGCGTTTTATCGATTAATAGTAGTAGATATTAATCCTTCCTCGTAAGGTTATTAAGTGCGCGAAAGTCGATATAGAATCTTAGATTTCTATTAGCTTTCTTAATAAAAAGAATAGGTATAGCGTATAGTACTTAAGAAGGTTCAATAAAACCTTTAGCTAAGTTATTAGTAATATACGCCTTAACGACTTCAAGTTCTTCAGCTAATATCTTATATAAGAGGGAGTATTTAAGGTTCTTCTTAGCCCTTTCCTCAAGCTTAATTCGGTAATCGTATAAGCGATAAGGAGGGAGAATATTACTAGCTTCCTTAGAAAAGACGTATACCTACTAGCTATACTCGTAAGAGATCTATAGTTCTAAATCTAATTCGCTTAAGCTAATAGTAAATTACTAAGCGATTTTATAACGTTCCGTAAGGTTGATAGTTAAAGATACGATAATAATATCGCGTTACTAAACTGCGATTCGGTCGTTAAGAAGCTTATCTATCTCGTGAAAGGTAATAGAGAAGATCTTATTATTAGAAAACTTCTAGCGTTTATATAAGAGATAGAAGGCTAAGCTACTAATTGCGTAAATCTCTAGCGCAGGAGGCTCTAGAAGAGGTCTAAGTATATAAGGTGATCTTTATCGCTTCCGAAATGTTATAATAGCTGTTTTTATACTTTAAGTAGCTTCTATTAAGTCGCGAGACAGTATTCCGAGTAACTATTAGTCTATAATATGAATTATATAAGCGTAGTCTTATACGTAGGTCTTTAACGTAGAGACTTCTAATTAAAGTTAAAGTAGAGATTTACGCGGGATATAAGCGATAACGTTACTGAATTATATGCACTTCGGCTATATATTAGTAGTCTCTCTAGAGTATAAAGACCTCTCTTTACTATTCTGTTCTCGTTCTTTAGATAATAAATACTTAGGCTTATCGTATCTATAATAAGTAATATGAACGCCGGAGAAATAGTCCTAACTAATCGGCAGTAGTAATAGAGAGTTAGTTACTTATAGAATACTCTCTAGGGGAGAGTTTTAGATATTTTTATAGCTATAAGTCTCCCTAGAAGTGCGCTTCCGAGCTAGTAATAGTTATTTAATAATAGAAATAGAGTTAATAATAGCTCGAATATTAATAAGAGAGTTAGTTACGCTTTATTATTCCTCGTACGCTTCCTAGAACTAATTAAGGCGTTCGTTTCGTTCGTTAGCGTCGTATTAGTAGCGCTAGTAAGTATAGTATTTATATAAGTCCTTGATCTCGATCGGAGAGCTATAAATATTACTAGGAGGAGTATATAGTAGCTAAATAATCTATCGTTTAGAGGTATCTAAGAGTACTTAATATTCCGAAAGCCAGGTCCTTCCGAGTATAATACTATAGTTTCCGAGAGTAGTAATAAGAAAGGGGGTAAATACCTGAACGCGACGATCTACTATTAAATTGAGTATCGTATAGTAACTAATAGTACTATTATTAACGCTATTAAAGCCTTTAATAGGAATTACGTTTAGTAGAGAGTGAATTAAAAGTTTTAAGAAGAAGGAAAAGGATTTAAGAAAAGAATAATTAATAAAATAGTATCTATTAGCTCTAGAATCGAGAAGTGCGAGTAGCTTATATAAGAGTCTATTCTTAGTAAGAGTAGTACGTATAGTGAATAATTAACTACTAAGAAGCTTCGTAAGGTCAAGATATCGTATATCTTATATACTACCTAGAAAGGAGTCTTTCCCTAGGCGTAGTCTTTTACTAGCGGTTTAATATACTCTTAGGCGTTATTATACGTTTCTTTGTTATTATTATCTTCTAGCTCGCTATTAATATCGTTATTAGTATTAATTGCGTTAATTCGATATAGAGTATTAGGTCGAGCTAATAACGAGCGTGAGTATAAGGTAAGCGTAAAGTAACGAGAAGTATTCGCTAGCGATTATATACGAGGCGTATCGTTTCGTGTAGAGTATAGTGCTTATTTACTAGTCGCACTAGTGTTCTCGGGCGTAAGAAGACTAATTTGCAGATAAGAAGAGGAGTTAGTACTACAGCGCTAGAAGGAGGTATTTATAGGGCGTTCCCGAGTCGCGCTAGCTTTAGCTGAAGACTCGGAATAATAAGTCTTTTTAATAAATTAACTTTAGTCTTTAGCTTATATAGCCTTAACGTATTCTTCTAGTATCCTTAATGTTTAGTACTATTAGAAGAGCTATTTCCGTAGCTATACAGGTAACTTCTCCTATAAGTCTATTTTTAGAGTCGATTAATCGTTTACTCTAGCTTTACGAGCTAGTGTATGAAACTCGTAGTAGAATATCCAGAAGGTCTACTTATAATCTATCTTTAGCGCAGAGTAGCTAGCTCTTATAGTTTATTAGTCATATAGATTAGATAAGAAAGAGATAAGTTGAGTGATTATATCGAGTAAATCGATTATACTACCTTTTTCGTTATATTCTAGTTCTAAGAATAAGAGTTCTAGGTAAGTTCTAGCTATTCTTTCCGTTTAGTTAAGTAACTAATCTTTATAGTGATCTTCGTTAATAAAGTAGCTAGAGTAGCGCCGGAGGGCGTTACGTATCTACACTTCCTAGAGTTTTAGAGAGTAGTCGATTCTATTAGAGAGCTTATTTAGAAGGTTCGGTATCTTCTCTATACGCGTAGCGTATAATATTAACGATATTCCTCTAGTAGATTATTCTCGACGACGATTATTAAGCATAAGAGTAGCGTTATCTTCTTTAATTAATAGTAGTAGTATTATACGCGATTAAATGTTATTAAATAATATAGACTTAGTAGAGCGCTAGGTAGTTAACTAGCGTAGTTCTAGGAACTCGTCTTATAACTAGCGTAGTTCTATAGATAAGTTA
>FJUW01000058.1:241758-296458 GCA_900074885.1 Rhynchosporium graminicola
TCTCCTGCGTTTAGTAGCTCTAGGTATAGAGGTATAATATAAGTAGATATTTACTATCTTCCTAGATATAAGTAAAAGAGTTATAGATAATATGACGCTTACTCTAGAAAGGTCTTAAAACTACCTAAGTAATAAGACCTTATATTACTATGAATATGAAGTAGTAAGAATCACTTAAGAATCTATAACTAAGGAGTAAAGAAGTAGAGAGAGAAGGGAAGTATATATATGAAAAGGGGCCCCTAAACTCTACTCGTGTAATCTCGCTTAGCAGTAAGTGTTTCTACTAATAGGGAGAAACCTCCAAACCTGACCAGTCGTCACACTAAGTATTCGCTAGAGAGAAGAAATTTATACTTATATCTTCGTAAGATTTACCCTTCTTAATATAGTCTACATAGTTACTAGTAATAGAGTTAGAAGCTAAAGTGCACTTTAACTTAAGGAATAAAGTATACTCGCTGGCGTATCGTAAGTAAGTCTCCGGATAGACTATATCCTCGTTTACCTTAGTACGAGCCTTCGACTTTATCTGCGTATTCTTCTAACTAGTATAAAGAGCCTTATTATAATAGATAGAAGGACTACTATCCTAGCTTAACTCTCCTTTAGTTTCCTTATTATCGTCTTTAGCTCGCTAGCGCTTAGTCGATAACTCGCTAGCGATTACGGGTTTTCTCTTATTAATAAGAGTAAAAGTATTAGTAGAAGGAAAAGTATCTTTAAGCGAACTACTAGTAGTACGCTTACGAGGGTTCTTTCTAGGTACTAGAAAGTTAAGTTAGTATTACTTAATACCTTATATTTATAACTTACGTATAGTTACTATTATTATTATTAGTTATTTAAAGAGAGAAAGAAGAGAGAAAGTTAAGAGTTATATAGCGGAGTTACTTAGCGCTATACCCCGTATTCTAGCTTTACTAATAATAAAGAAGAATCAGAATAAAAATGAATCCTGAAAGGAATACCTCGCCGGCGTCTCGCTGAAGTATCGCTAGCTAGAGTATTTTAATACTTTTACTTCTAGGATAGAAGTATTTAAGAGGGGAGATATTATAATAGGTCTATGCGCTTAGTGCCTCTTACTCTTATATTTCAGAATTAGAGAGGAAGGAAGAACCTTCTCTTCTTAGTAATTAGTTTCTATATTAACTAGATTATTACTAGCGAACCTCTAGCGACTATTCTACTATTCTATTATGCCTATTTACCTCAGCGTACTAAGTGATCATTACACTTTGCATTCGCCCCGTAATACGATATTAAGTAGTTACTAAGCTATATCGGAATCGAAGGAAACGAGGCAGCAGATAAAGAGGCAGATAATAGAGCTTTTATACTCGTGCTTACGAGCCGCCTAGAATCGAAACTTATTATCTCTAGAATTAGATTCATTAATAAGAAGCTTATTAAGAACGCTCGCTTAAACTAATAGATAAGCGCTTACTAAAGCCTCTCTTAGTAATATAAGAGCTTCTTCTTATAGTATAAGAGTAAGAAATATAAAGAACTCTCTCTACTAAGAGCTATACTTCAGCGACTAGTCGTAATATAAACGAGCTATAGCGATTTTATCTAGTATTATAAGACATTTCGTCACGAGGACGCTAAGCTTATATATAAATATAATAAAGATAAGTTAGCTATATATCTAGTATATTATAAGCTATTATACTAACGCCTCGGCTGCTAGCTAAAAGAAATAAAGCTAGATCTCCTCTTATAAGGAAAGAAAGAGACTCTAGCGTACTTGCGAAAGCTCTACTTATACTTATAGAACTTTATATCTTTTCTTAGTATTATAGAGTTTTACTTTAGTTATTATATATACTAATCTTAGCGAGCGCTGATTCTATCTTCGGGGCCGAGAGCTATTAGAAGCGTATATATTCGTAGTACGATACGCTCCCGAGGAAACTTTAGCTTCTTTTATCTTTTAGTTTCGAAATTCAGATATATCTACTCTTCTTTCTTTCTTTTATTAATAGTTAGCTATACTAACTAACGCACGATTATATTTATATAGTTATTTATTCTCTTCGGAGAACTACTTTAATATTATATATCTAAAGGTTATATACTCTCTTTAGGTCTCGACTTATATACGCTTATTAAGGCTAGAGCTCGTTTCGTATAAAGAGAACTAGGTTATTTATTATAAGGCTTTCTTTTAGCTATACGCTCTAAAACGTATATATAATCTTTATTTAGTTAAGTTCTACACTTATAATTTTTCTATTACTTAATACGTCTTTCATACCCCTAGGGGGGTCACTAGGACGCGGCCTTATGTCGTTATCTATCAGACGATAAAATAATAATAGTAATAATAATAATAATAATAATAATAATAATATTATTATTATTATTAAATTATATAATTTAGATATAATAATATATACGATTTCGTTTTTAATTATTATTTCATTATTATCTTTTTAAATATATAAATCGCTTAATAAAGACTTATATATCTATATATATATCTTATATTATAAGAATAGCGTCTTCTCTATTCCTTTAGTATATAAAACCAATATATATAAACTAATTAGATAGAATAATAAGATTAGATAAACTCTTACTTTTCAATATTAGAAAAGGATTCTCTTTTCTAAAGACGAAATCATGTTAAGGCGAAATAACTCAAAATGAAGTAGTACGATCGAAGGGATCCGCAGGGCAAAGAGACCCTTTTACTCGGCCCTAATATTCAACCCCTCAAGCAATATGTCTATTGCTATAACAAAAAACAAGTTTCCGGGTTGGACGTAATTAGAGCTGAACGCGAACCAGACTAGGAGTCTCTATTTTGCACCCTATCCAATACCTCAATGTTTGCCAACAACACACTGCTTCCCCTTCCACGTAACATCCGCAACCTTCTCCCAAACCTTAGTCTGATCAAAGACCATATCCCTCGTATTAAAGATACGGCAATCAGCGTCCTCCTTTACAAAATTCGCACCGATTTGTTTCCCCGCCCCAGTTCCCAGCTGTCCAGGCACCAAAACATCTCTATAGCTAATATACCCATTGATCAATCTCTCGAAAACCTTATCATTCAATTTCGCCAACACAGCAGCTTGTTGCTGTGTTGCGAATTTCGTGAACAGTTGAGCATAGTACAAAATTGTCCCAAGGTCGTAGGACTCGGAGCCCCGGGATCCGCCAATAGATTGCATAGGCGCTTTCGCGGGACGACCACCGATGACTACAGTTTGAACTTTTCCTTGCTGCGCCATGCTGGTTGCGAAGATGGGGCAGACACTTACACATTTGCCGTCGAGGAGGAGAACGATGTCAGAGGCGGCGAAAGGTTGCGTGAAGTTCGAGCGAGGGCCTAGACCGGTGATTTGGAGACCTAGCCCGTCGGTTGCGCTGCTGATACGGGGATTCGAGATGTTGAAGCGCATGACATTGGTATATTGATTGCCGTTGTGCGTGATGGGACCGAACTTGCTTTGGTAGCTTGGGAAAGCCTTGCTCTCGACATTGATCTCATATACTGATGAGCGGTAGTTGAAAACGCTCTCTGAGGCGGCTACTTCGTCGCCGGTTGCGTTGTTGGGGTCATAGTTCGCGAACCTGGGGCCGGAGCCGATGGTGGCCATGGTGTTGAAGGTGTCTGTCTCGCTGATGCGATTATAGTCGAGGACATTTAAGTGCGGGAAGAACTGCTTGAACAGATCGTATGCAGGGAAGTATTGGCCGCCCTCGCAGCTGGAAATATCGATGATAATCTTCTTTTTGTCGGCCTTGGCTTTAGCAATGAACTCCTCTGCGACGGATTGGAATGCGGTAACTGAATTGGAGAAGAAGTCCAGAACCGACAGGACAGCAATATCGGTATAGCCGGGAGTGTTAAGGTAGTAACCAGCAATGCTATTCTCGCCCTGCGAGTCTCCAATCTGTACCGGGTACGCGTGTCTTCGAGGAGGATTGGTGGGGGCGAGGATCGAGCTGGTGTAGTTCAATTCCTGGGAGGTGCAGTATCTCTGGTAGAAGCTCTCGCCATCGGTCACGCCCTCGAAACTTTCCTTCACTCTCGCCTGGTTCTCCCAAGTTTTGGAGGTTCCATTTTCGAACTTGATTGTGGTGGTAGGACCGGCGAAGATTAGCGTATTTATTCCATAGCCTTGAAATTCTCCAGCGGTTCTACCTAACGCGTCGGTTGCTATGGACCACATCTGGCTATTGTAAGCAGCGTCGCGATCGGGGTAGCCCGACGCTTGGGTGATAAGTGTGTCAATGTACTTTTCTGCGGGAAGTCCATTGATGAGTGAGACTGCGGAGCTCTTTGGGTTGGCCTGGAGATCATCTGTTTTTATGGTTAACCACGAGTTCGTATTCCAAAAAGTAGACATGATCACGGACCTTTCAAATAAATCTTAGGAAGATCGCAACCATCTCCAGGACTGACGGAAACCAGAGTAAGACTCTCAGGTCGGATGAATGTAAGGGCCGAGTACAAGATGTCTGGTTGGAAGATGAACAGGCCATCATGAGCAGAAGCCACAATCTTGTAAAGATCCATCATGTACGAGTACTCATTATGGTACTGGTCAGCTTGCAGCTTCTGTCTGACCTGGCTCACTTGCTGGACAACATCGATAGCTGCATAGCCGTAGTTTGATGGAGGGCTTTTAGCATCACCCAGAGCTGGAACATAGGTTAGCCTGAACCGTGAATTGTCAAAGACGGACGGATGTACGACATACTGCTCTGCCATCCAATGTATTGGGAATACGAGTCGACGAACGCGAGGGCCTCAGCCTTGTGCAGAGGAACTGACGTGAGGCAATCATATCCAAGTTGGGCGGGAAGTCGTGGGCGCGCTGTTGGAATATAGTTAGTAAAATATTTCTTCCCATTGTTCTTTGGCGAAGGGCGGGCTTACCTCCTGGATCAGCTGCGAAAGCTGCCTTCACTCTATTTCTGATCTCTCCACATGCCCCCGATGTAGCGCGATCATTCAAAGGCGAAGGATGGGCAAAAGCTAGTGGCGAAAGCGCCGCAATGGCAACCAGGGATAGACCAAGCATGATTAAGGATAAAGGGGATTAACAAGTGACCGAAGATTGAGGCATGGGTTATCAGATCATTCACGGCTGTGAATTAAGCTGGTTTATATGTCAAATGTCCTCTAGCAATTTCCCTGACTTCATGGCGATGTATCTGCCGGTAATGAGTTATTATTGGAGTTTAATAGACTATTATTGGAGTTTGGCTTTTTCTTTCTCGTGTCCAACACCTAATCTCCTGAAGCATTTCATGGACTTTCCAGAACTTCGATCCACACCTAAGCGAGCCAACCAAACTCCAGAACCCCATTTTACCTTCTAGGAAAAAAAGACTTGAATGGTGGTAATAGTGGGTCAGATACTTGCACGCAGGGCTCTGAGTGGTTGGACTAAGTATGTAAGACAAGGAAGGAACAGGAGGTTTTTATGGGGGGAGGAGGGAGGGGGGAGAGTCCATAGTCATCTGGCTGCCACTTACTACTTGTATGAGTATTACTCCGTAAGTACCCCCTCCCCAGTCCGGATGTAATTGTGGATTGGATATTTATTTATGGGTCAGTCAGGTCAGAGTCCATGGGGCTTAACCACTCAATTCGTCCTTATACTTTGTCCCGAAAACCTTCATTGCAGCCTCGAGAATCTTCTAAACCCACCCCACTCTAAACCCCCGATAAAGGATCAAATTCTGGTTAGTGCAATAAGTCAGTCTAACAGGGCTCTAAACCACTCATAAGAAGTATTCAAGTCAGTGGTGGCCCATAATTTACATTCGGACTGGGGGATAGATAGTATCTAGCGCCATGCAGACGCACTATTTAGGCTAAGGGCTCTGTACAAAGAGTAGCTACGGGTCAGTTGACTCCGAATCTAGAGCTGATCAGAGATAAGTGAAATTGATAAAAGAAACGTAAGTACCCAAAACTGAAAGCAAATTACTTCATTTAACCTTGCTCTCGTCCCTGACCTTCCGCTCCTGTCTAGTGTCCGATGCTATTGATTAGTACACCCCTGCCAGAAGGAGGTCGAATAGTACGAGTACAGTATATCATGTCATCGTTTGCCGCTCTAGCTGTCAGCTTTGCTTATTATAGTAAGATAATAGTACCCCTCCAGTAGTGAGTGATATTACGTTCGAGGAGTCGAATTGCTAAAGTAGCTTCGACGCTAACATAAAATTGCACGGTCATGGGTATCAGCTTAGGGTCGCTAGGACATGTTTTTGCGTCTGCGTGTGTTAAGGAGCTAAAGCATTCGTTTCTGAGATCGTCGAGATGTTCGTACTCTTCGATGATATAGCGAACTATTTAGTAGGCTTATCTACAGCCCCACTATAGTGTGTCTGATCGTTTGATCTTGTGAAGGTATCCGTGGAGGTTGATTCGATCGGTCCTCATCTGGATTAGGATCGCACCCTCTGCCTTAGAGAGGTGTGAGTAGAGTTTGTTGACGTGTCGATCGAGGGAGCTATGCTTGTTGTCCCTCCACCAAGGTGCTTCCGTACAGAAGTAACTTGGGGAGGTTTTAAGAAGGCCATACGGAGTAAGTGATAATCTGGATACGATTATTTCGTCATGAGGCCACAAGGCACACATACATACCCGCACCAAAAGAGCCACGCATCCTGCTTTTTCTCGCTTAACAATTGGCTTAGTGAAATCGTCGAAACTAAAAGTAAGGATAATTATAGTACCGTTTTGAGATCGTTTGAAAGAAAGATTTCCTAGCAAACTAGCCTAGATTCAATTATCAAACACTTTAACCAATAATTGAATAGCATATTAAGTAGTAGTTCTAGAGAGGAAATTAAGTACTAGGGAGGGTATAACCTCGCTTGATTTATCAGGATAAAGTGGAATGTCCGAGCTGTTTATGCCTGATGTAGGGCTGACTTTAGGTGTATATGTGCCTAGTGGCTTCATGACGAGATAAATGCATCCCGCCAATATCCACCCCCGGGCTGGGTAAACGTTCAATTTCAGCTGTGGTAAGGGCGTCAGATTTAAGCTTTATTCAGAGGGGTATAGTACTGTAGTATCATGCTACCCTCCCATCGATTCAACCAATCCATAGACACTGTCCGGGTTGCTCTGACAACCCTAGCAGCAATACAGGTCTCCCTGGATCATCTCAATACATCTCCGGGTGCTGTTTCAGAGGCTATATAAAAACCCTTAGATGCTTTACCTCTGGTCAGATGTTGGCCTAAGCCAGTCATTATCACAACTCACTCCCGTCCCACCCTCCATCTTGTAATCAAGCCCGACGGTAACCAAAAAGGTAATGCTTGGGCACCAAATCTGTTACAAGTCGGTGGGCTTTCTTTCCCCTGCCCTCAAAAGGCTTTAAAAGGGGAGATCACTCTCGACCAGCTAAACCAATTGAAGTCTACGCCCAATTGCAACATCCCGCGGACATCCGACGTCGCTCCAACATTGTAGGAGTTACACATCTGACTCCTCACCATATTGCAGCTCTACGGTGTATAGTTTCCTGGAAATGATTAGTCAATTTTTGATTTATTATTCCTTTAAAACCCATAATACAAGTATACCAAGCTTTGGAGCTTAGAAGCACGCCCTAGCTTCGGCAATTCGAGAATGAATGCTTAATATATTGCCTGAGTCGTAATAACTGCAGGCGAAGATCAAGGCGAAAATAATGATATAAACTTGTAATTTATGACATACTTCCAGGTTTCTTTTCCTATTCTATTCACGTGATATAATTATTGCTTATGACCTGAGGATTACCATACTGCTCTTAATAATACGGTTGTAGGTGATAGGTCCAGTTGGAAAACATACCTTCAAGTCATGAAGCATGTCTTAACTTGACCAGCTTGCAAAAAGTGCCGTTATCCTTCGCTAACAGCCTTCCCGGCGTGTCGACCTCCACAGCACGTCCATCTTCAAGAACAACAACCATATCAAACCCTGACCCCAGTGCAGCCACCGACTCCGGTCTATGTGTCACAGCAACTACAGTCCAGTCTTTAAACTCATTTGTGATCAGCTTGTTAACTAGCTTCTCCGTTTCCTGGTCCAGACTGTCATGAGATTAATTAGAATGGGCTTGATGAGAGGGGTTGGCGCCAGTTGGAAGTGGATACATACCTGCTGGTTGATTCATCCATTAGCAAAACTTTACTTTTCCTCAGCATCGCTCGGGCCAAACAGAACAGCTGCCTCTGACCGGCGCTCAGCCAATCGACATCGAGCTCCGCATCCAACCCACCTCGGGATTCAAACAGGTCTGTCAGACCAATTTTCGCCAATACAACAAGCAGGGGCTGATCATCGCCCAAATGTTCTTTGAAGGGGTCAAGATTATCCCTCACCGTGCCGTCAAGAAACAGACCATCCTGTGGCAACCCGACGACAGCGTTGCGAACGAGGTCTGGAGAGATGCTTGAGACATCAACACCGTCGATGGTAATGACCCCACTACCGTATTCAGATATACGGAGTATCAAGCCGAGGAGTGTCGATTTGCCAGATCCTGTCCGGCCGCATATTGCTGTCTTTGTGCCGGCTCTAAAGACAAGATTTATATCATTCAACACAAGTTGATTACCATGATAAGCTATTACATTCTCCATCACCACCTCTCCTCCTGAGATCCAGTTGGTCTGAAGCTCTTGACTTGTGAAACCATCGTCTCTGTTTGTATCCTCGCTTGGTGCATCATTGAGGTAGTGTAATATGCGATCAACAGAACCAAGGGAGGTTTCCAGATTCGTCCAATTGGTAATTAACGCGCTGACAATCTGCCCAAAGTTCATCACGCCGACAAGTGCGACACCCAGGTAGCCTGGGTCCATTTTATCACGGAGGATAACGGCCAGAGCCATCAACAAAGTCGCCAGGCCAGCCGTGCAAAGATCAAGAACAAGTGTAAGCCACCGCTGTAAGCAGAAAAGGAGATAGTAGGGCCGTTGGGATATGTCCAGCAGTGTCATATTTTGGCTTTCCATGTTAGACATCCACGAAAAGGCTCGAATAGTGGTCAGACCTGAGTAGGTGGAGAGGAAGTTGCTGAATAAAGGCGCTTTCAGTTCTAGCTCGAGAATTCGCAGTTGACGGGAGCTTCGGAGATACACGCGTTGTACGAGATAAAGGATGCCTGCAAGAAAAGGTATGACTATGGCGAGATAGCCTGAGGTGATACACGTGAGCACCACTTCAGCAATTACTAGAGCAATCTTTTCGGACGTGAGGAGAAAGCTGAGAGGCAGTCCTAGATCGACCAGGTTGAGATCGCCAGTAAATCTTCATGGAAAAGTTAGTCCGTTGAACAGGACTGTTTGACCGAGATTGGTTAGTCCACAGGAACGTACAGATTAAGTATCTTTCCAGAATCGTTGGCGATGAAAAAAGACAGCGGCGCCCTGAGGGTTTCGTGTTAGCGATTCATTAGAGGGTTTTCGCACCTGGAGAACACTTTGGAAAAGACAGTTTCTGAACCTTATAATACTAAATTAGCGTAAGGGAGACTATACCAGATTTTGCAGGTAGTAGACTAGGGTTCCTTACTAGCCGTAAAGCATGATAAATAGCTCAATTTCCGTAATATCAGAATCTTATGCTATTACTAGAATTTGACTATAACGACTATAGAGAAAGAGACGATTCTAGCTATTACTTTAGCTATATGGATTCGCAGAAGGAGACGTTATCAGAGGAGGTTTTTACAATAGTAGTAAGCTATAGTACTAAGATATCGAGTTCCGTACGAGTATAATCGCTATACGTTTGATCTAGATTCGTAGCCCGAGAGAAAAGTCCTTATAACCTTCCGATTCTTTACTCCTAAGTTATATTAGCTTTATACTCTCTTCTGTCTTAATCTTATCGACTTCCGAAATCGGTATACCTGCGAACCTATCGTTAGCCTATATATTATATACTCCCGACTAGCCTTCCCTAGCAGATAGTACTAGCACGCAGATACCTTTAGCAGATCTATAGCTTAGCTAAGCTTAATTTTCAATAATACTATACGCTTCCTTAGCCTATATTTCGCAGATCACTTTCGCTAGTATAAGAATCTCCACTAATATTTAAGAATCCGCAGGTATATAAAAGCTATTAAAAGTATTAATAATATTCAAGGAGTATAAGGCTTCGTAGATAGTACCTTTAAAAGCTATTATAGACCTAGAGATCAAGTTATATAGCGATCTATATACTCTAGATATAAACGCGCTCATAGACTAAATTAGTAAGCGATTATAACCCCGGATAAGATAATATTATCTTTAATAAGCCCTTTCTATAGAGCTAAGAACGATTAAAGTATATAGAAGAAATCAGGTTATCAGGAGAAGCTCTAGGAGCTATTTAAAGGTCGAGAGATATACTATATATACAGAGATCTAGCGTATAGTAGTACTTATAGTATTACCTATCCGTACTAATATCCGTATAGCTGTCGCGCGCTTTCGCAGAAGGAGAAGAGCTTTAATAAGAGGTTATCGTTAGTAAGAATCGCAGTAGAATAAGGGTTTAGGAAGATATAGCAGAATTAGATATATATAGTATTCTCTAAGGCGCTAAATGCTAGAAAACAGCTAGTAGTAGCTCACTTTATAGTTACTATACTACTTAAGAATTACATAATATATCTACGTAACCCTCGTAATCGATTTAGTATTAAGCTATTAAGTATTAAAGAGTATTTATATAATTAGAAGAGTAGTTAAAGAATATTAGTTATAAAGTTAAGAGTATATTATAAGGTTATTCCGTACCGAAGCCTCTATTATAACTTTCCTATATTAACGCTAGTAACCTCTTAATACTCCTACTAATTCTATCTACCTTTATAGAGAGAGTATTAATATCTATACGAAGAGATATATTAACTAGAGCTAGAGTAGTAGCTACTAAGTCTACTAAGCGCCTGATATACGATATAAGCAACTAATCTAGCTTATCTGCCCTATTACTAGTAATACTATCTTTCTCTTTAGGGCTATCTATTCTCACCTGTTTCCGAGGTCCTACTAAGCGACTAGATAATACGATAGATACTATAGATACTGAACGTAAGACTAGTCTATTGCTATTAGTCTTACTAGCGCTATTAAAAGGGTCGCTCTTATTACTAGAATTAAGGTCTTTAGCTCTCTTTTCCTTCCTCGCTCTCCTCTTCCTTAAAGCTAATAAGAACTGATTATCTCTCTACTATCTAGTATTCTCACTATTAGCTTCTACTCGACTAGCTACCTTCTTATTATCTTTCTTCTTCGACTCTATAGCTTAAATTATAGCTATCTTGTGACGATAGCTCACCTGAATATCATATGAGAAGAAGGATAGATAACAGGGCCCAGGTTCATAGGTATCCCGGCAGAACTAGTATCCGACCCGGTATAGTATCGGACTAGTACAGGTATATATATATAAGGTGCTTTATACTCTATCTCTCTTCTTCTTCTTTCCTTATCTTTTTATTTCCTTTGTAGTAGACTATATAAGATCGCTCTTAGCCTCCCTACTTGTTTATTCTTACTTATATACTACCTTAAGTCTTATATCGTTATATTAAATAAAAAGATTAAGATAGCTGGAGATAGCTTACTATAATATCTTACTACTAAGTTAGTTATTCGATAACTACTTATATATAGCTAAGATACTAGAGATCTCTCGGATAACTATGAATTAGGGTTTGATTTAGCTTATTATAAATAGTATAATAGAGGAGGTTTTCGCTAACGCTCTTTTAATAACCCCCTTAGTATAAAGGAATTATAGATAGATTTTGAAGAAAGTATAATAAATACCCCGGAACTTTAACTTCTATGTATTACTACTGAAATAGCCTTGATATACTCCTTTTTAAGCTACTATTATAGCTCTTAACTAATAAACTAGAGACCTCTCTAGTTCTAGGGGAACCTAATACGATCCTTCCCGCTTTACTTCTGAACTTAATCTATTATACCCTTCCTTACTCTAAACGTCTCTTGCCCTAGATAATATTAATACTTTATTAAGGAAGTACTAACCGAGAGGGAAAGGAAAATAAAAGCGAAATTCACTAGGAGTATAATCGCTAAGTACTCCTACTACTACAGGTGACTTAAACCTGATCTATTCCCTCTTATAATAATTAGTAGACTAGGAGGAAAAGAATAACTCTCTAGAAGATACTATAAATAGACTAATCTCCGCATAAGATAGGTTCCTTATAAGAGTCCCTTACTTGTCTTCGACTCTCCTACTAGAACTAATACTATAATCTCCGCGTATAGCGGAGTTTAATAACCTAATAAACTCTATTCCGATACGTAATACTAAGAGAGAGGATACTATTCCTAATAAACTATCTCCTTCTCCCGGCGCCGAATCGGTAGAATCACGCCCTAGGAAGTCTTATCTTACTAAGAAGATCCTGCCCTTAGATAATAGATCGGACCTTACTTTCCTCTAATAGAGAGTATCGATACGAGACTAGCTAGCTATAAACGCCGACTACTATCCTATAGACTTCTCCCGGCGCGTTCTCGTATAGGGGCTAGTTACTAGATTAGCTAAGGAGTATCTTACGCCTTAGTACTTTACTAATAAGTTTAAAACTAGTAATAAAATAATCTCCTTATTAGAGGAGAACTTTCTTACTAGTTTAGAGGAAGATAACTACTATAACGCTTTCTACTACTTAGAAATATAATAACTTAGTTATATACGCGAGACTTTCGCTGAGTTTCGTAGTCGATTTTAAAGCGCTATTATCTAAAGTAAAGTTAAAAAGAAAGAGTAGTTCTTCTATATATAGGATAAGATTATACTATCTTTACGCGCTTTAACTCTTATTATTAAACTAATATAGAATAAGGACTACGCTTCTATAGTTAGATCTTTACTTTCTTTTAATACTAAGCGTTACTATAACTCAGAATATACCTATCCCGAGAAAGCTACTGCCTAAGTATAGTACTATAAGCTTACTATTATTACTACGACTACTACTAGTTCTACCTCTTACTAGTCCTTAAGCTCAGCTCCTCGATAAACTACTCCCGTACTATACGTATATACTTCTACCCCGGTATAAGCTAGTACTCTCTCTGCGCTAAAACACCCTATTACCTCGACCGGAGAACCCCTTAAGTATTATAGTTATAGATAGCTCGGTTATATTAAGCTAGACTGCCCTAACCCGCCTAAGGTTTAATTAATTAACGAATTTCCGGAAGAGAATTAAGTAACTAAGGAAGTAGTAGAAGATATACCCTCCGAATCTAGACTAATACTAAAGGGAAACGATAAGGCCTAAGTAAAAACTCCTTCCTAAGTCTACGTAAGTATAATCTCTCTAATCTAGACCTTAACTCCCTAATAGGAGGTAAGTAATTTATATACCCGACTATAGTTAGTATAAACGGGCTAGGAGTCTCTATAAATAGCTTAATTGATACCGGAGCGAATAGTTATCTATTTATTAATTATACTCTTATTAGATAACTATTAAGGGCTCTTAGTATCAAAATCGAGCTACTGCTTTATTCTATTCTAATACGTAGTTTCTAATAATCTATTAGAACTTATATTATTTATTTTATACGTTTATACTTTTCTATTAATAATAAGCGTATTTATAACTACTCTTTTATTCTCCTCGATTTAGGATAATAAGATATAATTATTAGTATTAAATAGATATAACGATTTCAGGTTAAGCTAGATACGCTCTACTATAAGCTACTATAGTCGGAACGCTATCTAGATACCCTCTGATAAAATAAGGAGATAATTATAAATCTAATGAATTATAAACATAGTATTAATCGATCTTACTAAATCGACGCTAACGCGCGGGACTTAGCTATAAACTAGCTAGACTAACGCCGATTATACTAAACGGTAGCGATACGGTATATTAATATATCGTCCCTACTCTTTAATCTATTTCCGCTTATCGCTAAGGAATCTGAACCCCTTTCCGCTCCGAATTTATCGAGAAAGGTACTTACGCCGAAACCTTATCGTAAGTACTCCTCTTAACCTCTAAGGATCTAGAAACTAGTTCCGATTTACTAAATTAGTACTATAGCTTTTTACTTTAATATAAAACGTAAAGGTTCCGAATTATTCTTTACTAGTATCTATAAGATAGACCGCCTCTTATAAGACTATCTAAATAGCGACTCTCCTAAGGATCTCGATACCGAATAACTCGTAGCCGAAAAGCTATTAGAATAATACTATACTCTTAAGGAAGCCTTTTCTAAGCGGGATTCTAGTATTCTTCTGCTATATCGCTTATATAATTATAAAATTATTCTAGAAGAACTATTACCTAACGTATATTCGCTCTTATATTAATAATCTATAGATAAATTATAAGTAACTAAGGAGTATCTTATAGAGAACCTAGATAAGGGATTTATCGAATCTAGCTAAAGTCCCTTTATATTACTTATACTATTTATTAAAAAGGCCGATAGAGGATTACGCTTCTATATTAACTATCGTAAGCTTAATACGATCACTCGAAAGGATTTATACCTAATACCTAGGATCGATAAGCTCTTAACTCGTATATCTAAAATAATAATCTTTACTAAACTAGATATCCGAGTAGTATTTAATTATATCTATATAGACCCCGAATCAGAGGAGTATATTACTTTCCGAACCCGCTTCGGATCTTATAAATATAAAGTACTACCTTTTAGGCTCTATAATAGACCTAGTATATACTAGCGATATATAAATAATATACTATTAGACTACTTAGATAATTTCTATATAATCTATTTAGATAATATCCTTATATACTCGGAAACGTTCTAGGAACATAAGGAATATATTAAATTAGTACTATAACGCTTAATAGATACCGGACTTCAGGTAGATATTAAGAAAAGCGAATTCTATATTACTCGGACTAAATACCTCGGATATATCGTTACTATTAATAGAATCGAGCTAGATCCCGAGAAGGTAGTACTATTAATAGACTAGAAGTACCCCGAAATAGTAATAGCTATAAAATCCTTCCTAGGATTCTATAAGTTCTATTATTAATTTATTCGGAATTTCGGCCTTATTACTAAACCTCTCTTAGTACTCACTCGGCCTATAGTACTATAGAATTTCACTAACGATTATAAGAAGTCCTTCGATGATTTATATTAATAGCTACTATTAGTGCAGAAATTATATTATTTCGACCCTGAATTATAGACTAAACTAGAAACTAATACCTCTAATAGTATAATAGCTAGAGTTATCTCCTAATTATATGAAGATAACTAGTAGTATCTAATTAGATTCTACTCCTATATTCTTAATAAATATGAACTAAACTAGGAGATCTATAATAAGGAGCTATATACTATTATTAAGTCTTTCCGGAAATAGAGACCGGAACTTATATCTCTATAACGCTATACTAGCGTATATATAGACTATCGATCCTTAGAATACTTTATAACTACTAAGGTCCTAACTAGTAAGTAAGCTAGATAGATAGAATTCCTTTCTAAATTTAACTTTCAAATTATATATACACTTAGTAAAAATAATACTAAAGCTAATATCCTTAGCTATAGGGAATAAGATCTAAGGATATAAGAATAATAGAAATAAGATAGTAGATCTCGGGTTTTATTACCTCTAGACTACCTAAACCTTAGGATTAACGCGGAACTAGCTAAGTATTATATTAATTAAATTAGTTATATATACTTAATATTACTAGGGACTAATACGCTACCGGAACCTATATATAATTCCTTTAATTTAATCGAGAAACTATATTAATTCAACTGAGAATTATTCTCTAATAAATAGAATATATTAGGAGATAGCTATACTATTAATAATAGTTTACTACTTAATAATAGTTATCTATACGTATAACGCTATACCCCGCTATATACCTATTTAATTAGTAAAGTCTACGATTAAGTTTCTTCCGCTTATCTAAATACTTATAAGACCGCTGAAATGATTTCTACTTATTACTACTAGAAAGGACTTGTATCAGATATAAAATAATATACTTATAATTACCGCTCTTATTAGTACTCTCATCTGAAGTAAACGAAATAGTAAGGATTCCTCTACCTATTACTAGTGCTTAGCTACCCTATATAGTACTTAGCTATAGATTTTAAGGACTTCCCGCTCGATAACTAAGGATTTAATAGGATATTAGTATTTATCGATCGCCTAGGGAAGGACTCTATATCGATACTGTATTATCGTAATATCGATACCCGCAGGATAGTAATATTATTTATTTAATAGATATATCGTTTCGGATATACTCCTAAGTTAATTATATCTAACTAAGGAGCTTAGTTAGTCTTATCCTTCTAGTAAGAGTTTTACTATATAATTAGAGTTAAGGTTAAGCTTTCTACCTCCTTCTACTAGTAAACTAATAGATAAATAGAGATTATAAATTAGTATATTAACTAATGCCTTAGACCTTTCGTTAATTACTACTAGAGTAACTAGGGCGAACTACTACTAATAATAGACCGCGCCTAAGTAACCTTACCTTATAACTCTATCGGTATAGCGCTATATACCCTTAAATATAGTATACTACTACGGAATAGCTAGGACTAGAAGTAACTTACCGGATCGATACTATAAGAGAAGCTTAACTATACTAATACTAAATCCCTAGCTAAATGTACTAAATCCGCTATCGAGGTTATAAAAGCTAATATACTAGCTACTTAGTATAAGATAAGCGCTATAACAGACCCGAAACGGCGTAGTATCGACTAGGAAGTTAGAGATAAGGTATTTCTCTCTATAAGGAACCTTAAGAATCACTAGCTAAGTAAGAAGCTATCTAGTCTCTAAGCAGGACTATACTAAGTCCTAGCTAAGATCGGATACTCCTATAAGCTAGATTTACCTCCGGGATCTTCTATATATAATATATTCGCTCCCGAATTACTCTTTAAGGACCCGAACGACTTATTACTAAGCTAAGAGTTACTAAACTTACCCCCGGAAGTTATTACTACTTAAGAAGAGTAAGAGTTATAAGATATACTCGCTATATAGCTCCTAAGAGGTAATCTGAAGTATTAAGTTAGCTAGCTAAGCTACGACAAAGACCTAACTTAGTATAACGCTTCTAACCTAATAAGTGCTCTATATAAGCTTAGAGACTTCTATACTATTAACCTAAGTAAACCTAGACCTCCGCGTAAACTAGATTAGTAGATTAAAGCCTAGGAAGACGGAATAGATAACTATAGTTACTTAGAGGATAATAAGCTATTATAGTTACTAGTATCAGAATTTATTACTAGGAATAATCCCCTAATTATACTCTATAATAACGCTATATCTAAAACTCTACTTCTTTAATTACCTCTACTTTACCGGTTTTCTCTTCTAAGTTCTCCGGAGTTTCTAGTAAATCTAGAATACCTAGAACTAGAACTACTATATCTAACTCCTTACTTAAATCTGCTAATATAGCTCTAGTAATAGACCGAGTATAATAGCTAATCCTATAGGCTTTCTTCTTTAGAGAGAGTCCGGGAGTATCTAGATCTGACGCTATCTCTGAACTAGAAGGCAAATTCCTCTTTCCCTTAGTATTAGATATCGTAGCTTTAAATATAGCTTTCTTTATAAATTCCCGTATAATACTATTTAATTCTTTCGTTTACTTTAACACTATTTCGGCTATTAACTTAGACTCCGCCGAATCGACTATTAGAAGATCTAAATACTATATCGCGTTAGTATTATACTAGTATCTAAGGGTTTAAGATTATAACTTACTACCTTAATAAACTCTAACTCCTTAAATACTTTCTCTATAGAACGCCTTAAAGCCTAAGTCTCTACTAATTATATAGTAGTAATCTCTAACGTAGTAATAGGAGCAGTAGATTTCGCGAGACAATAGATCCGATTAATAGCCTTATAAGCAGCTACGATACTACCCTGATTTAGCTCCGCGTCCTTAGCTTCGCTACTAAGAAGTAAACCGGATAAAATAATATACTCTATATTAATATAGTTAAGTAACTATAACGCGTTAGTATATATAACTACGTTTATATTTAAGTAACTTATATACTTATAACCGCTCTTTAACACTAAATAATACTTATAAAGCTTAGAGTTAGGCTTATTAAATAAGTATAAGAGTTCTAAAACAGGAGTATTATTATACTTTATCTTAAGGAAAGCGCGAATATATCGTAGGTAATATATATAATACGCCGCCGAAAGAGCACCGGCAGGAACTAGTAAAAGCACTATAGGAGTTAGCGTTATAGATCTGTGAAACCCCCGCACTATACTTAAAACTATCCCTAAAACTAAGATAGGAAACTTACTTATATTAAGAGAAGAGTTAATTAGGTCGATTAATATATAAGATTATAGCAGACTACTATAGTAGTTAGTAATAATACCTACTCTAGGAGCCGTATCGTAATCTAAGGAGAGTAAACTTATAAGTTGAAGTAGTTATCGCGGTTAAAAAAGAAAGGCTCTAATATTAATAAACCCCTTCCTTTATATACCTCACGCCCTACTTAAACTCGACTCCTACTATAAACAGATAAAGCAAATACTGCTTACCGCCCGATTTAGAAGCTATAACTAATATAGTACTATTACAGCGATATAACTAGTCAGAACCTGATAAAGAATTTACTATTACTAAAGAGCGGCTAGCGCCTATTACGCGAATATCGACGAAAAAAGTTATAATAAAGACTAATTCTAGTATAAACTATAACCTTCTAAGCTTAGGGTTAAGCTCTTCTTAGAGGGGGGGTAATATAACGATAGCTCACCTGAATATCATATGAGAAGAAGGATAGATAATAAGGCCTAGGTTCACAGGTATCCCGGCAGAACTAGTATCCGACCCGGTATAGTATCAGACTAGTACTAGTATATATATATAAGGTGCCTTGCACTCTATCTCTCTTCTTCTTCCTTCCTTATCTTTTTATTTCCTTCGTAATAGACTATATAAGATCGCTCTTAGCCTCCCTACTCGTTTATTCTTACTTATATACCGCCTTGAGTCTTGTGTCATTACATATCTATCGATTAATCGTATACTTATACGAAATCGGAGCTTTATCTTACTCTCTAGTCTTCTTAACTTAAAGCTAATCTGCTCGTGAAGAAACCTAGCCTTTTATAACATGACCGAGAGTCTTATATTTAATACCTCTATATAGGTTTTTAAACGCCTTCGATACTGCGTTCCAGAATACCTTATTCGTAACCTTTCTAAAAGACTCCTCCTTCTTAATATATATACGTAAGAGTAGCGTTCAGTTCTCCTTTTCTTTCTATAACTTCATAGTTAGCTTTATAAGCATATCAGATATTAGTATTTCCGATAGTACTTCTTCTATACTCTGCAGAGGCATATTATCTATAATAGGCGCAGGAGAAGGTAATAAAGCTTAATCGGACTATACTAAAGAGCTATAACAAGGTATAGGAGGTATAGGAGTTACGGGTAGTCGTGCTTCGGGAGCTAGAGTTAGAGTATTCAGCAGATTACGGTTACTAATTCTGAAGCTTTACTAAGCATATAACTAAAGCTAATTATAGTCTATAACGTCGATTTAAGGTATATATAGTATCTCTAGCTTCTATAACACTCTAGCTAACGTTAAAATAGAAGCACGCTAAGCCTAATCTATACGACTTCAAAAACTATCTATAGCAGATAGTTTTCTATTTATAGTAAATAGTTTTCCTCTGTTAGTCCGGATATAACTACTATAAACAGAATAAGTTGAACTTTAGTAGAAATTAGGTAGCCCTACGACTAAACCCGTTTCTGCTATATATAGCTAGGAAAACTGTATTTTCGAAAGTGTTTTTGACTGCGAAAACCCTCTATTGGGTATCAGAAGTAGGACAAAGTATAAGACTTGCCCTAAGGTTACATTGATCATTTTGTGATGAAGACTCTTAGCTACTTGCGGAATGATAAAAAGTCAAAAAAAACCTAAAATTTATCATTAGTTTCGCGAATGTGTCCCTGGTTATCTAATAAAGAACCCACCCTGTTTGTATACTAATAAACATGATAGTCGCCACGGCTAATGCCACATACACACCAACCCATCGGCCCAAATTCTCATTAGATTCATTAGTATTAGATGCCACCCAGAATTTAAGCCAGATAGCTACAAAATACACATATTAACATAAACGATTCTTGCGCAAATCTTGTGAACACCGCCGAAGTTACGTTGTATGGTGTTGGAACCGATATGCAGTACAATGAGAAACCCAAAAACGAGTAAGACAACGGTGCCCATGAGCGACATGTAATACCGGAGTGGTCCTGGTTGTGGATTCCTGCCAGGCTCTTCATGAAAAAATGTTAGTTGATTAGGTTTCTCCGAGGATATTACCTTGGAGGGTATTTTGACAGCGCGTTCGATCTTCCCGTGACCAGACCCATGTTGACTGTCTTGCTCTGCTCTCTCTTCAAAGTCGGTTCCCACTTTAACAGCTTCAATATTGTCTGGACTGGATCTCTTAAACGACTCGAGACGCTCTGAGGCCTTCATACGACCTGCATTGTCAAGAACGAATATCTGATCGGCAAGCGAATGCCATTGCTCTAATATTAGTTAGCTCCTCTCAGAACCGAGAGAAAAAAGCTATCGTGACCTGCCGTTGTGACTAGCAAGCACCACTGTTCTGCCTTCCTCCCTGAGTAATCCAGATTTACCGATCAGAGTATCGAAACATGATGTAGCTGTCATTGCGTCCAGTCCACTGAACATATCGTCTATAATGACAAAGGGCTTTCTACTGTATGCAGCCCTTGCTAAAGACTGATATCTGGGAAATTTATTAGCAGTTTCGAGTACACCGCTAAGTCCCAAATCAACTCACTATCCTTCCCCTTTTTCCCCCCCCCCCCCCCCGAAAGTGAGACACCTTTGCTTCCAGTCAGAGTCTCGTCACCACCAGGGAGTTGAGCAAAATCTTTCTCAAGCTGGCATGCTCGAATAGCTCGCTCATATCGTTCTGCATTGTAAACTTGAAAAGCTACGATATTCTGTCTGATGCTCTGATTCAACAGCCACGGCTCTTGGTCGCAATGGGCAGTTTGCTTGACAGATAAACATTCTAACTTGCCAGCCAGAATATGCGTTTCCCCCATTAAGGACCGTAACAGTGTTGACTTTAAACTGATTCCATGGATCAGCGGACTGTGTAATTGCAAACGCTGCGAAAGTGGCGGCAGGTGTGAGCATCGCCGGCGTATTGCCTAACGCAGTCAGTTATGATAAGTACACTATGTTCCATTGCTGAGTGCAGATCGATCTCACCAAGACTAATTATAACAACCTGCAGTCGACGGAAGGATTTTTGATCTCGAATCTCAGATTCTCTGCAGCTTTGAATCTGATTTGATAAGGTCTGTGTGAGTGCGGAGAACTTGACGCTTTTGATCTGGGCAATAGCATCAGATGTGACACCAATGCGCTTTTGTATGGCTTGCATCCATCTCCCCTGGTGTGCAGGGATTTGTTTCCTGTATAGAAAACTGCCATGCCGCATGCTAGACATGCCATCGTTAATACAAGATGGGCTTTCCTCGTATTGCTGTAACTTCTACTTACCTATCGCAATGATCAGAGGTGCAACAAAGACGATGCCAATTCGCCCGTAGAGAATATAAAATCCGATAGCAACTTGTGCAACATTGGGCAAAATGTTCAAAACCCATTGCAACGTTTGTAAAATTCTTTCGACGTCAGCGCTTATGAGGCTCACGGCATCTGCGCCGCCGTTTGAATCAGACGCGTGCAACAACAGGCTGTGTTTATAGATCATGCCAATTAACGCTCCCCGAACCATCGTTAGCATGCGAAATGTCAGATGCTGAGACCACACAGTAGAAACTGCCACAGCGATATAGTTGAGAGCAAATGCACCAATGAAAGCTGGCCCGAAACTTGAAGGGAGACTGGCATGGCGTTGTACATAATCTAACGCTGCTGAAATAAGCAAAGGTTGTGCGATCGCGAACGTAACAAGACCAAAACGAGGAAGCTGGACGAGGAACAACGGGCCCACGAAGACTTTAGCTAGAGACCATGCGAGCCTTCTGCTTCGCTGCGGAGCCGTACGTGCCCAGGCTCCAGACAAGCTTTCAGTTAGTTTTGCAGATGCGAGCTCGTCGTCGATTGGGTATAAGTCATCGACGATAAGTTTTCTGCGATATCCGCGAAGGAATAAGGGATTCAGCCAAAGTAAAAGGCTTTTCCCGAAAAAGCCTGAAAACCCCTCAGGACTTGTGGCTCGTCCCCCAGAAATTATGCAATGTGATTGTTTGGGCAGAGATTCAACAAATAAAAGCAACATCTTGAAGCCACACATTGCACTGCTTGCGGAAGCCACGGTAGTTTCGCGTAGCATCCATCGTGTCCGAAGTCGAGCTACATCCAGAAATAGGGTAAGCAATAGATATAATTGAATATTGACTGTCGGCTGGACGGAGCGAGGGTGATGAATTAACGAAAAGCTGGCCAACGCGATAATAGCAACGAAGGAAGTCGCTGCCGCTGGCAAAGTGAACCCCGTGGTAGTTAAAGTGCTTCCTTGTATCGCGTACAGACACAATTCAGCTAATTGAGTAACCCCAAGCCCAGAATATAATATCTAAAAATACTCGTCAGCTTCAAGCTTTCTGAATATATGAGAGAACAGTGATCGTACGATCTTGGCATGCGAAACCGTAGGCCAATTTACGACTCGAGGACTGGAAAGGACGGATGGAAGGCGAAACAAAACAATGAGAAATATTGTAAGACTTGGGACGAGAACAAATACTAAGTCCTCGAACGCCACGGTGAAGTCGAATTGGCGGCAGCTGGCATCCTTGACAATTGGCAATGTAGGGCCAAAGCTCAAATCGCTCCCACAACCAGAAGCCATTTCTTGCCTTTCATTCAGTGACAATTGGAGATATTCGCGTGGCATGGTTGCGAGGGTGTAATAGACTGATTCTTGCAAAAGACCTCGAAAGGGATTACAGGATCACGTGATTTAAACGAAACTTGTTGGAATTTGTCAAACCATGGCGACCCATGTTCTTCCAAGGGATCAGATACCGTATTCTTCCGATTAACCAACAATTAAGGGTTATAGGGCTTTTCTCCATGAACTTCAAGAATAACTAACACATGGGAATGGTATTCTTTGAGTACAGTAGTACAATTAGCAGGGGCTAGACGACTTTTTGGCTACTGCAGTTAGTGCTGCTCGCCATAGTATCGTTCGCCACTGGAGTCGA
Organism: Rhynchosporium graminicola; assembly: GCA_900074885.1. Lineage (NCBI taxonomy): Eukaryota > Fungi > Ascomycota > Leotiomycetes > Helotiales > Ploettnerulaceae > Rhynchosporium > Rhynchosporium graminicola. The sequence goes on from FJUW01000058.1 coordinate 265,080, forward strand.
CGGGTGCAGTGTTCAGTAGGCGTATACTCTATTTGGTCCAAGTCAGAGTCGTCTTGGAAAGGGGAACGCGTACGCTCGCTGCTTAAGCAGCCACAATTGTGGGCCATGGTTCTTCGTATGATTCGGAAGATTTACACAGATTTCATTATATCTTTATAGAAGATTAGAATTAGTCTTTCTTTGTTTTGTTTGGGAAACTTAGGTCCAAAATCAGCTGGCGGCGAAACTTTACGTGCGAAAGAAAGCTCAACACTGCCAGATAACGTTAAATGGTACGCTACCGACTTACTGATGCAAAGTACTAGCTGGAATTTTGGCCAGGAGTGAGATGGAATTTGTCGTTGGCTGGCAACCTCGCATGATAACAATACAGAAAGTCCTTCGACATAGCCCAGCTAGGAGGGTAGCCATGACGTCTTATCATGTTTGATGATATTGCACCACAAGCTTCCAGAAACAACAACGGATATCGTCTTCGCATAATTCGAATTTGCCATGCTCGGCATAACTCAGCATGACGAAATAGATCAATGCAATAATACCAATTGATATGACATCTATGCACTGAAGCCGGCGATACAGACAACAATGCATCCCCTATGTTCACGAAACACAGGATGGTGACAAAGTGTAGCCCTTTACAGGCAATACATGAATCGTTGTGTATAAGACAACGAGACCCAACGTACTTTTCCATCCCATCAGCAGCCAACACCATCTTCAGTTTGTAAATACCCATCTCCAAAGACCTCCAAAATCGCGAATATCTTACTCTCACAAACTCTTCTCCTCCCCACGATTACACACATATTCGAAATGAAGGTCCTCACCACCACAGCATTAGCAACACTCTTTGCCAGCATGGTTGTGGCAGGTCTCACCCACGGGTTCAAGAGATGAGAGCGCCTCAGCCATGTTACGCCGTCACCGAGGCCGACGTTACGGAGAAGGTGAACAATCTACTCTTGGAGAATAACACTTTACTAACTTTGTTTATCGCAGAAAAGAACCGTGAATTTTCAGTCGCGTTAAATCGATAACCATTTATTTTGGTCAAGCTGAGAGCCCGAAGGTGATTGTCTTTGTCTTCGGGATGTTCTGCGATGGGTTTCGTCTTTTTACACAGTGTGGTCAGCGTCAGATGTTTCCAGTCAGTAATTCTGTGTGAGCTCTCCTAGTTGTTAGTTCAATATGCAATAGGGAACTAAGTTCGGCGTCCAGATCTATGTGTTTGATACTTAACCTCGTGTAGAAACCTCAGCTTGACCAGCACTTGCTGAACCCATAAATTCATACTAACCTCTTGTATAGAAGGGTCGCCAACAGCTACCCTTTCGACTCACTAGCTTCCCCATCCGTGCTATCATATTATACGCAAGAGAAGCACAGCCTCACTCGACGATTTTTGAGTTTGGAAGAGCACCGGGCACAGGATAAGCAGTTGAAGGATTGGGTGTACAGCACCCTGTCCGTTTACTAGCAGGTAGTAGTCGAGCACCGACACCTGTTCCTGGTCATTATGGCGGCGGCTACGATTTGCTCGAGGCGCTGAGGGATGTTATCACGGTCGACACGGTCCATGGCCGGTCTTATCTCGAACTCCATCAACTTCAGCCCCCGATCTGAGGTATCGCGGAGTGAGTCCTGTCGCACGATCCTCGTCGAGCATCAGAGCTCGGCTGGACCCGAATGCGGGATGAACCTACATTCCTGGACAGCGATGAGATTGGTTTTGGATATGCCTTCGGCAGCCAGCACCAATACTACTGAGCCAACATATTCGCCGACGCCATCAATCTTGGCAAAGATAATATCAATGACTTCTGGATATTCCACATCGTGCACTGTCTTTCGCTCATCAAGCTGTACGCGGATAAACTCGATGGGTATTATGAGCCAATCCGGCCTCTGACCGACATGGCTCGCGCACGTCTCGAGTAACATTAAATGTCAGACTGGAAGACGAGGATGGGACGATTATCAGTAAGTAAATATATTTTCCCTGGGTTTTTTTTAGACCTCGCTTGCACGTTTGTACCATAGAGCAAGGTATGTTATAGCGCAATCCAAAATTCAGCATCTTTGAATCACTTTCGTCCAAAATTGATGGTGCATCTGAGAAGAAGCTCGATGTCTGGATCCTATTCTTGATCGGTGAGGCTGTTATGTCTACCATAGGCCTCGTCGCAATACTTGCATTGCAATTTGAACCACGCGTCGCGGCACTTGATTATCGGAAAGTCGACGGGTTGGGTTTGAGCGACGACGATTCAAAATAAAGTAGATGAAGGGTACAATATATACTTTGAACGTTATAAGCTAAATCTAGTCTTCTGATAATCGAAATATAGAGAATAGTTCTTGCTCTTTCTCAGAATACTTTACTTGTTATCTTGAAAGTTTAGCCCGAGCTATTTATCAAAGATAGAGAAGTAATTGGATTTCTTTTTACGCACCTACTTGAAATCCCTAGCGATAGTTTTAATACAACATGTATATACATATTTGTTTCAAAACGCGGCAATACACAAAAGTATTGGTAGTTAACCTAAGATATCTACCTGGTCAAGTCAAGAAATTGTGTACAATCTTGGCGGCTTGGGCGATGCAGTCACCAAAGTGACGCGCGTTACCACCTGCATTCACAATCGAGTACTCGGCTCCTTCATCTCCAATGGCATACGACATCCACACACTTTTTGGATCCATGAGAACGAAACCAACTTCACCAAAAGCACGGGGCCCCAGATTGATGCCAGCCATGATGTGTCGGGGCCGGGAATTGTAGTAACCCGGATCACTCTTGAAAAGCGTTGGAGCTTCTTCGTCAGGTCTGAGGACCCATTCCATGGCTGTGAACGTGCGATCGTGTACGTGCCCCAGCTGACCTTTCTGAACTGCGCTGTTGAGATCCTTTACACTCTTTTGGAAGAGATTCTTGAGCTCTTTCTTAGTAGCCTCTTCCTCTCCTGCCGGGATATCCTTGATAGCAGCATCGATGAAGCTCACTACAACTGGTGTACAGACTTGCACCACATCTGGTCTACCCAAATGATACATATCCATGAGAACTGCCGTCCAGGATGCTAGCTGACGACCGAAGAACAGACGAGAAGCGATCTGAGTTATGATCTCCCAGGAGTGAGCAGCACTCAGCTGCTGATCGGTCAAGAAAGATGCCCCAAGAATAGGGATAGTGGCAAGCTCGAAGTCAATATTTGACACGGTGTCCAGGAAGGCTTGACGTGCACGTGATAGGACAGGTATCAAGAACGGCGACAAGGTGAAATCGCAGGTTTCAAAATCCAAAGGCATTGCTAACGGTGCATCCAGTGCATCAGGCACATGCTTTCGAACAGCTTCGATGATGGGGTCGGTCAGAAGTGCAAGTGTTGCACCGTCGATTTGGGAATGCTCGTTTAAGAAACCAGAAACTCCGTTGGCACAAATTGTGAATGAGATGGATTTGTCGTACCATCTGTTAGAACCATCTCCGAACAGGAAACTGTCCATCCGTTCTCGAGGCGTGGATGGTCTGGTGTCTTCCAGAGCAATGACAAAAGCGGATCTTTCGACAGTTTCTATGCTTGCCTTGTTGATCGGGTCAAGCTTCATTCTCTGATAAACCTAATGAGCAGGGTCAGAGGTCATTCATCTTCTCGAGGACATTCGAAACTTACATCGGCCCACTCATCTCGCTCCATGGAGGTCACCATTGTGATGGCTGAGTCTTCCTTAGGTGTGTCCAACACTGCTTGGAAAGTGGCTTTGAGCTGCTCATGAGTGGGGAGCTCTCCATTCTTGATCATATCGACCTTAAAGACGTTACCGCGATGCAAAACGACGATAGTATTGTTGCTCGGGAATTTCCGCGTCTCATCACTGCCATGTCGTGGCTCTCTTGCAGCGTGGAAGAGCCATTCATGGCCTCTCATACAGAGAGGGTTACCTTGGAAGACTATAGGCTCCATGTTCCCGGTCTCATACTCAAGCTTAAACTTGAATGCGGCAAGTGCAATTACAGCCGCACGTTCAGTTTGAGTGTGAGGGAGGTCAGTGTCAATTATCCTGTGCGAGCCACCGACATTGGACTTGACGAGAGAATAACGTCGATCCAAGTAGATGGTGCGAGTTGTGATTTCGGTAAGCCAATTTTCTTCGGAGCTGTATCGCTCTGCCAGGCGAGCATAAAGCTTTTGACCAATACCACCTGGCTGTTGGAATTCAATCGCAGCCTTGCAAGTATTTACATATCTGCTGGAAGTTAACCAACTGTGCAGTCTCAAGTCGGACACAAGACTTACTCTTCCTCGGTCCAGATTGCGCGATGGTTCGCCAAATGATACTCGAAAAGAGTTTTCAAATCAAGCAAGGGAAGTTTACGCAATTTCTTCGTCCTCTTACAACAAACATAAATGTGATCGTTAACCTCTTCCATCTCCTCAACAGATACCACAACATCTTCGTCCTTCTTGGCGATTGTCGTGGCTGCGCCAAGATGTGACCGCTGTGTAACCATATCAGCCAGAGCGTCGATGCTAGGCATGCCAAACATCTCAGATGTCTCTATAGTGGTGGTACTGAATGTCCTTGTGAGCCAGTTCTTGAGTTCGATAGCAACCAAAGAATCTAGGCCAAAGTCCAAGATTGGAACGTCGAGAGCAACTTCTTCATAGTCTATCGCTGCCAAGGCAGAAATCCTGCTGGCAATGGCGATACAAAGTCGTTTGTGAATCTCTTCCGGTCCAAGATCGGCAGTGATCCCAAGATGTGCGTTGCTTCGGTTCACATCCTCCGGAATGATGACGGACGACTTCGCGGTGGTCGTCACATGGCAGAACATTGGGTTTGCGGACTCCATTGCGGCGATTGCGTTTTTCACCGCAGTTCCGTCAACCCCGGCGATAAATTGTTTGATGCCCTTCTCTCGACAATCTGCGCTCATAGCATAATCCAACAGAAGACAGAGCTCTTCCAAGGTCATTGGGATAACACCTTGTCGCGCCATGTGTGCGCGACGTTCTTCATTCAAGGCTGTTGATCCAAAGACCAGGGGCAGATTGAGTGACACAACGTGTGTTTTGCCATTCGAGTTTCGCGCAAAATTATCCTGGAATGCACTACCAGCTGCATAATTAGCTTGACCTCGATTGCCTATGATTCCGGAAACAGAAGACAAGAGGATGAAGCTCTCCGCTTTGTCAAAAGCTTCGGCCAGGTATTGTGTGCCCAGAACTTTCGGTTTCAAGGCAATATGGTAGTTCTGGATATCCATGTTTTCTAACGACATGTCCTAAACTTGTCAGTCTAGAACAGTTGGGATGAAAAGAATAGATTATCTCACGTTCAAAACCATGGCGGCCTGAATAACCGCCTTGACAGGTGACAACGAAGAACAATAACTCGCTGCAGCCTCTACCTGAGCCTTTTCCTGCAAATGGTCAATTAAGATCTGGGAGTTTCTTTCCTCTATACTCACGGTAACATCACACTGCAAAGCATGGAACTCGGTGTCAAACTGGCTCAGTTCTTCTCTGATAGCCCTCAATGTATCGGAATCGGCGGCTCGTCGAGACAAGGTGACTACATGCTTTGCGCCATGGCTTGCCAGAAATCGGCACATCTCTCTTCCAATATCACCTAAACCTCCCGCAATCACAAATGTTGAGTCTGGTTGGAAGGAAGACGGTGGTGATGTAATACGTGTTGGCACAGTCGTATCTGGACCTGCCTCGAGGACGACTTTACCCGTATGCTTTCTCGCTTGGATCAAGCGGAAAGCATCTTCGATAGAAGTGAGGGGCATTGCAATGATAGGATAGACGGGCTTCAAAACATCTTGGCTGAGGAGTATGGCAACTTGACGGAGGGTATTTTCGGTAATTGCCGGGCGGTTCGTGGTAATGAAGCCCAGATCGAACGCAACAAGTGTCACCGACTTGCTGAAAGGCAGCATCCCAAGCTGAGTGTTTTGATAAATATCGGACTTCCCAATCTCAACAAACGTGCCAAGATTGGCAACACAAGCCCAGGAGTCAAGCAATACTTCGCCGGATAGAGAATTGAGGACCACGTCTACACCTCGACCGGCCGTGAGACGCTGGATGCCAGCTTTGAAGGTCCGAAGTTTGCTTGAGAAAATATGCGTTTCCGCAATACCGTAGACTTCCTTGACCAATTCTCTTTTGGAAGCACTTCCGACAGTAACAAAAATCTCAGCGCCTACGCTTTTTGCAATCTGTATCGCTGCCTGGCCGACACCCCCTGAAGCGGCGTGGATCAGAACAGATTGACCTTTCTGCAAGTTACCCTTTTCGATCAAGGCGTAGTAAGCAGTCATGAAGACGATAGAAAGCGATGCACCCTCTGCGAAAGATAACTTATTGGGAAGCTGGGCCACTCGTGAAACATGTACTCGGATGCAACTAGCGAACGGAGAGGTACCCCATCCGAATACTCGGTCACCGACTCTGAAGGTTGATTGACATAAAGCCCCTACACGTGTGACCACACCGGAGAATTCTCCGACCATCGAATCGGTTGCTTTCATCTGTCCCAGGGCGACATAGACGTCCTTGAAGTTGACCCCAAATGCTCTCGTCTCAACTTCGATATCCTCATTGCCAAGTGGTTGACTTGGTATTGTATCCTCAACGAACACCATGCTGTCAAGTAGACCAGGTGTATCAACCTGTAACTTCACAGGTCGCTGAGATTGTTGAAAGAGCGAATCCTCGACGTGCTCCTTACTATTGGCGGCGAAATCGTTGAAGGTTGATAATGGAAGAAGACGTGGAATCTGTAATTGACCGTCCCGATAAATATACTCAGGCTCGATGCCTCTGGCAATTTGTGGGGTGTCATTTTCGCTTGCAAGAACCATCGACACTATAGCACCGATAAGCTGTTCGCAGCCGTGGGAAATGGTTTCTTGCACATCGAGATACTGGACAGTCTTCGATCCAATCTCCGCACGAGCGACTCTTTGGAAACCGGTAAAGATCCCTTTGGTAGGGTTCTTCACAAATTCCGTCTCAACCTGGCCACTCACCCAGAGCACATCAGCCGTAGTAAGGAGAGTGGCAATCTTTCTGAAGACATCCTCTGTGGGATTGACGAGAAACCTGTTACTGTTAGTACGAGTCGATCAGACGGAAAAGATAGCTTACGGTTCCGCGCCGTCTTCAAGAACCACATATTTCACCACTGGATCGGTTTTGAATGGGAGATCGCCAATCTCAGGAGTGTAACCTGCATTCCTGAAAGCCTCAAGCAATTCCTGGCTGAAATTTTGGTACTGGCTCTTCGTTGATGCAGAAGGAGCTGTAACGATTCGTAGTGGCCGCGAGACCTTGCCGTTTGCTGTAATCTCGCTTGGTCGCGCGGTTGCTACAATCACGGATGATTGGTAACCCAAGATGTCTGTTGCGAGCTCTAGATCTCCGAATCCTGTGGTCTTCATCACGGCAGCCCACTTTTCGACTGTCAATAAAGGACTATCAACGCGTCCTTCATGAGCTCCTACACAAGAGTGAGCTAAATGAGGCCTATATAGAGTAAGGCAACATACCTGCCCACCATCCTGAAGTTGAGCCGAAGATACAGTTGATCCAAGCAGTCACCTTCGTCAGCTCCATCAAGACTATCCTACCTCCTGGTTTCAGCAGCTTCCGAACATTTTTCAGCGTTGTGGTGATGTCTGATGTCGCATGTAGAACGTTTGATGCCATGACAATATCATAGGTGCCCACTTCAAAGCCTTGCTCAACTGGATCCTTTTCGATATCAAGTACCTTGTAGTCAACAAGATCTGACCATTGCTCCAACATGGGTTGCACTCTGCTGAAAAAGCCAGATGATATATCAGTAAAGGTGAAGTGCTTGATGGCTACACCATGCTCACGGGTCACGGCAGCCAACGAGGATATTGTTGCGCCACCTGTACCGGCTCCTACCTCTAACACTTTCATTTGAGGATTCTTGAAGCTTGCGGCGTGAAGATAGGCTGCTATATGCTCATTGCCAGGTTTACACCACATGTTCTCTGCGTAAAAGCGGTAGAGAACATCGCCTTCCATCATCAACTCAATTGCTTCGCGTTGTCCTTGAACAACTTGTGCTAGGAATGGACCAACGGCGGTTAGTAACTCGATCTCCACGCCGCTATCACGAAGCTTCTCAAGACAATTGTCGAGGCTAGGACCAAGGCTCAGCTTCGCATAATCATCAGAGGTCTGATATCTCTTCATCCAGTCCAATAGAGCAACGTGATGCTTCTGCGTTGGTGTGAAATTGGCCTCCTCTAATTGCGACAAGCAATCCTGCACATAATGGCACGCGATTGTCTCTAATAGTCGTACTTTATCGTCCTGTGACAGTGTACTCTGGCACACCTGTGATAGTCCTGCGATTGTTTCCTTGGAGATAAAATCAACATCGGCCTCCCAAACAAATTCATGACATCCTTGTTGGCTCGATTGTTCGGGAGCGTTTGCTGCCTGGGACTCGCCAACGGCCTTCAACTCCGCCTTAAGCATTGAGAGAAGCATTTTATCTCCTTGGTATACATAAGAATCGCAGTTCGCTGTACGTGCACCATCCACTCTGACTGATCCTAGTGTGATCAATTCGTCGCCGGCAGCGGTTACCAACTCGTTGGAGAGGTAGACCTCGGAAATCGTTGTTGGCATCACTCCTTTGATGCCCGTACTTTCGAAAAGAAGATAAAGATGCAAGTGACAGACGGAATCAAATGTAGCTGCGTGGATTTTATCGCTTGACAGCCACTGAGATGGCATTACTGCAGCCACATCGGGGACCTTTATCTTCGCAAATCCCTCCATGTCACCCAAATACAAGTCTGTGAGAGCGGCAAAAGATGGCCCGTACTGGTTTCCACGAGACTTCAGAAGCTTGTAAGCTTCCGCGCTACTAGCTTGTCGTGTAGCTTTAGCCTTGACATTTTCTAGCAAGTCGAGATAGGTCTGCCTTTCGGTATCTGATTCTCTCGAGCCCTCGACCTCGTCCGTCGTTGTCTCGAACTCTGTCTTGATTGATCCCCTGCAATGCTCACTCCATACACCATTCTCGGCGCGAGACAAAACTTTGAAGTCCTCCCATTTGGATGAGCCACGATCGTTAACGGCAGGCTTCAGCGTAAGTTGTATCTCGACACTGCTGTCTTCCGTAAGAACAAGGGCTTTCAAGAAAGAGATTTCTCGAAGTCTATAGCTAGCGATCGTCCCCTGGACTTGACGATCGAGACCTATCTGGCGCATCGCTTCAATAGCCATACAGATATATCCTGTGCCCGGGAAGACTATAATTCCATCTACCATGTGGTCTTTCAGCCACGGCAATGCAGCCATTTTTAACTCATTTCTCCAAACAGGTTCCAACGGAGAAACATGTACGACTCGTAGACCAAGTGTATCGTGATTTGTATGCTGACGGAAGCGATGTTCTTTACTGAGTCGTGACTCGGACCAATACTTCGTGGTATGATCCCAGGCGTACGGAGCAAGGTCGGTCACAGTTTCCGAGCTTGGTTTACTGCTTATATGTGCAGCTGTATTCAAATTGACATTGTATCCGGCTTCGAACAATTTGCCAACCAATTCAAGCATTGTTGAAACCGCATTCTTCTTGCGTAAAAGTACTGTAGAGTATGAGTGCTTGAACCCTTCGAAATTCCGAGACGTGATTGTCTGATTGATAGGACCTGATAGGGCAGCATGAGGGCCGACCTCGATGATTAGATGGTGGGTGGGTGCAGACGAAGCATCTTTCTGCATCGAAAGAAGATTCCCTAGACTCTCGCTGAACTTTACTTGTCCAAGAAGATTATCAACCCACTGTGAAACATCAGCGTTACTCCCAATACAAAGATAAGGAGCTTACGTATTGTGGCCCAAAATCCTCTGACTTCAGCTTTCCAGTTACAGAAGAGAAGAATTTGACATCAGGATTCGAGTTGCAGGTTTCTAGTCCAGCCATCGAACTTAAATACTCCTCCGCTACGACGGCCATGTGATGACTGTGATAAGCCGTATCTACCTTGAGCTTTCGATTGAAAACAGATTCCTTTTGATTCTCCAGGACAAGCTGCAATTCCTCGATTGCTTGTGAGTCTCCTGAGATGGTAACACTCTGTGGACTGTTCACACAAGCTACCACCGCTTTGCCACTGGTAACCTGCGCAAGAAGTGGTAGGACTGCAGCTTCGCCGAGACCGACAGCGAGCATTGCTCCCTTGGCCTTTAGGATATTCTTGACGGCATTGGTCGTGAACCCACGATGATACGCAGCAGTGATAGCAGACTTGTGTGTCAATGCGCCGGCAGCATATGCAGCTGCCATTTCTCCAGAGGAGTGACCCACGACAGCCTGCGGTTTGACGTCTAGAGACTCAAGAATGTCGACAAGGGCAATCTGCAGAGCTGTGCAAGCCGGTTGAGAGACATCACTTCGGTCGATAATTGACTCCTTTTCATCCTGAAAAAGAACCTTGGTGAGTTGCCATTTGGCGCCGAGGTCGTTTAACAGCTCTTCTGATTTGAGTATTGATTCTCGAAACTTGGATTGTGTTGAGATGAGCTCCCTTCCCATTGCGTACCATTGAGCGCCTTGGCCAGAGAATACCATCGCGACTCGTATGCGGGAGGCTTCTCTCGTGGCAAGTACAGATTTTCCAAGTTTCGCAACCAATTCAGCACCTGTAGATGCCACAATCGACGTCCGCCATGGAAAAGTCGACCGACGATTCATGAGAGTGTAAGAAAGTGCGCCCAGCTTGGAATTCTCCGGATGTGCTTCTACCCATCTCTTTGTATTTTCTACCAAGCCTGAGACTGACTTTTGAGATCTTGCCGAGAGAACGTATAGTCGATCCTCAGAGGAGGGTCCTGTTCCATGTACATTTTCCTGGTGCCGACTTGAGCTTTCAGTCACATTTCCATTGGTATGGCCATTCGTCCCGTTGAGATGGCGATTGGTGCCATTGAGATGACCATTTGTAGGACCGCACTTCTCCGAGCTCAAAGCACGCGGCAGTTCAAGGATAGCGTGCGCATTGGTGCCACCGTAACCAAAGGAGTTCACAGAAGCTCGTCGGATGCCTTCTTCTGTTTCCGGGAACGGAATCAGAGATAGAGGTAGCTGAAATATTTAGTAAGCTACAGGCCATGCTGAGAATGCTTACCTTGATATTCCTCTCCGCGAGGTTCAGACCTTTTTTCTCATTTTCAAAATTCAAATGCTGCGGTATCACACCTCGTTCCATGGCCAAAACAGTCTTGATGAGCCCTGCGATCCCGCTAGCAGATTCCAGATGTCCGATATTTGTCTTGACGGAGCCAACGACTAATTGCTGATGACGATCCTTATCTTTAGTGAATGAATTTGCTATTGCCGCAATTTCAATCTTGTCGCCGGCTTGGGTTCCAGTTCCATGTGCCTCCACGTAGCCTGTATCCTTGGTGTCCAATCCAATGGCCGCGTAGGTAGCTTTGATCAAGTCTTCTTGTGCAAATTGATTCGGTAGTGATATACCGTTAGTTTTCCCATCTTGATTTGAACCCGTGTTGAGAATGACTGATCTAACAACATCACCATCCCGTAGCGCATCATTTAATCTCTTTAACACAACGCAACCGACACCTATGATTGTTAAACCTACTTTCAATTGGGTCGGAAGGTAGTACAGCTTACCTTCTCCACGTCCATATCCACTCCCACGATGATCAAAAGCATAGCACTTGCCATCTTTATTGAGAACCCTGTCAAAATTAGCGAATAGTACAGTCATACGCAGCTCTCTACTTACCTGTTCATGGACATTGGTTGGAAGATGTCCGGACTAAGAATCAAATTTGTACCACCAACGATCGCCATTCCAGACTCCTTCGATCTAAGGCTGTTACAGGCCTGATGAAGGGCGACCATGCTTCCAGAGCATCCGGTATCTAGCACAAAAGATGGTCCTTTGAGATCGAAGACGTATGATATTCTGTTGGCCGTTATAGCTGTGCCATTACCTGTCATTGAGTACGACTCCCATAAAATTAGCACTCTGGATATTCAAAGAAGGCAAATAATAGCTTACCGGTACGTTTCGGGTGTCTTTGAAGATGTTGTTCTCGTAATCCTTCGTGAATTGTGCCATATAAACTCCAGTATCTGATCCTTTGAGAGCATTGATATCCATTCCTGTATTCTCAAAAGCTTCCCAAGCAAGCTCTAGCAAAGTTCTTTGCTGCGGATCCATGGCTTTGGCTTCCGAGGCCTGAATATTGAAGAATCCAGCATCAAATCCTGCCATGTCTTCTTTTACAAAGTAGCCTGATGTGGTGTTACTGCTTTCTACCGCATCGACGTCTGGATGGTAGAAAGCATCTGCATTCCACCGCTCAGCTGGTACCTTCGACCATGCGCTTCTACCATCATGGATCATCTCCCAAAATGCTTCGATGTCATGAGCGTCACCAGGACCTCGGAAGCTCATGCCAATGATAGCAATTGGCGTTGGAGTTGCCATCTTGACAAACTATGCCGACAATTTCACTGACTTTGGGAACGCCGTACTGACCGCACTTAGACTTGAAGAATGGATTCAAGCGTTTGTTGCACTTGAGTTATAGGTTAGTATTGAAAATATACGAAAAACTTGGACGATTGAGACTTCAACCACCTTTCTTAAATCAAAGTCTGTGGAAGATATAAAGAAGAGGAGTGAGCTCAAAGCGGCACGTACTTCTCAAACAGGACTGTTCTGTTCCCATTATAAACTTGCATGTGTGATTGAGGTTTACCGAATTAAGCCTGCAAGCTGGTCTCCTCGTCTCATCTTCCTATCTAGGTGAGGCAGCATTCCAAGAGCTCTAGACAACAGAACGCCGGCCCGCCACCCGAATAACCGTTCCTAAGGTCTCCACACTAGAATCTCCACTATGCTGTGCCTTTTCTCCATGCAGTGCCTCCTCCTGTGCTGTGCCTCGTCTTGTGCTGCATGCTGGCTGATGCACGCTGCCGGACTCCACTTGCCAAATACATAAAATTCGACTTGATGATATTATAAATATGTAATACTGTGTGAATCTTTTTGAAATATCTATGTTCCCACATATTCTATAACATCTCGTGCGAGAGTATACACTAAGAAACTGTATAATCAACATTTCGTCGTTACTTCTAGCGAGTCCCCTTCACATGAGCTCGGGACTCGCTTAAGACTCCCGAGCTCTCTGGAGGTGGACTGGCTGTCACTGGTAAGGTAGTTCTGGACGATACCATTTCGGATCCCCAAGGAGGGTGAGGTCAAAAGCCCACTATTACCCTCCTGCCGAATTACCTTTATTCGAACCCTAGAAATCCTGCCTGTAGCCTATATCCCACACTTGAAGAACGGACATGATTCCTCAATTAGGCCATGGATTGTCACGGATGAGCGCTCTCCTAGAACAAAAACTGCGAAATCACACTACTCATTGTTTTATTCTTATATACAGCCTGAGCATCTAGTGATTGTACTCCATACTGTTTGTGCCACATCGTTACACGAAAGACCATGTACAATACAGAGGAGGCGCAGGCAAGGAGCCGTACAGAACATACCTTCAGATTTCTCGCTTGGAGGCGACCTCTGTCTGCCTTGTGTATATCCTCATTGGCCTATGGTACCTATTTTCGTTATTCACTTTGATGATGGATTAAATGCTCATTTCTGGACAGTACTATGCGCGGTATTACACCAATACGAAATAGATACAATCATAACACATGACAAATGGTGGACGCCATCATGTTGGTTATTCCTTCGTAGGTGACTTCGATTTGCTTGTGCAATGTCCAAAAGCTAATTGGAACACGTCTTGCGCAGTCAACACTCCCACTTACATCGTCCTCTTTGCTTTGCTACTTCCTATGTCCTCAGGTACCTCCAAGAATATCCCGAAGTCCAACCTTCGCTACTTTCGGACGTTATATTTGAGCATAGTTACTGCAGGTTCTAACCCCGAGGTATGTCTTTATACAATTATCCTCTGCTACCAGACGTATTTTCTTGCAGTACATGTGAGTCAGGATTCAAAAATGACATCTAAAACAGGCAGTGAAGAGGGGTTTAATTAAAATGCTCCCTCTATTGACAATTGATTCTCGCGTAAAAATAGTGCTGATCACGGACGAACCAAAGCACAAACTATTTGCCACACTTTCGTCCTCCGTCAAACTGGTCACGACACCAAGATCCTACACACCAAAACATGCGAAGTACAAAGCTCGTGCCCTCGAATATTTTCGCACATCATCCAAGTTGGAGTCAACTGATTGGGTTTTGCATCTGGATGAAGAAACAGTGATCGATGCACACACAATCAAAGCTTGTATAAAATTCATAGAGGAAGAAAAGCAGTATCACCTTGGACAAGGGATTATCTTGTACAATGCACATCGTTTTTGGGAGGCGCGATTGCCAACAATTGCGGACATACCGAGGGCGAGGGACGATTACGGGAAGTTCTTCATTGGGCCGAGCTGGGTACATAGCCCTTTCTTGGGCCTGCATGGAAGCTTTCTATTGATATCTGGAGAGGTGCAGAATGAAATAGGCTGGGATACAAGGAGTGAAGCCGAGGACATGTGGCTAGGGATTGAGGTATGTCATTTCATGTTTCTCATAATAAAGGATGTCATTCCCTTGGGAAAACGAATATGTCGCTAACATGGTCCAACATAGGCATGGAAGAAGAACTACAAGATTGGCTGGATACCAAGTATCGTGCGTGAACAATCGCCACACAGCATCGTGGAGTCATGGAGACAGAGAAGTCGCTGGTTTGGCGGCATGCCCAAGGCGAAAGGACTGCAGGCAAGGTTGAATATGACGCTTTGGATCTTGGAGACTTGTGGAGGACCAATACTGTATGTATCTGGATGATTATCAGTCGATCTTCATTCAACTATTTTGGTACCCCAAACTATAAGTCCGCTAAAGTTGTTAAGAAGACCTGGCTGACATGGATATACAGCATCGCATTATGGCGCCATCTCACGTTCCCTCCTTGGATGTATTATTTACTCATTGTCACGAATGTGACAGATTTCTGGAGTATGATCTATGCATGCTTGGTTCAAGATGTTGACTCGCAGCTTGGGTTATCAACAATATTATTTCACGCCATTTTCTATGCGCCATTTGCTTTGATTTGTAAATGGTTTGAAGGCTTGGTAATCTTGTACACGATTCTTCGACCACCACAGGGCTTCTACATTGTTGCCAAATAGGCAGACAGGCAAATAGGTCAGCAAGATTACGTGGAACTGAGATTGATCGCATGGGTTTCACTGCCAGATTCCTATGGCAGAAGTAGGTCGACAATTAGAATACTTGTTGTAGGCAGGAACTTCCTCAAGGAACGAAATAGGTTACCTAGAAAAACAAATTTGAAGCATCAGATGCCTTGGTTTCTATGGAAATTTCAAGCACAGATATAAAACAAAGACACGCGCCATCTAGAAGAATGGTGGAGGGGGGCGCATTTGTACGCTGGAGAGTAGATATATAATTAGCCAAGGGTCCTACCAGTACACTTTACTGAAACCAGTCTTATTGTTGCCTCAAGTGATTTCACCCAACCACCTCTCCATATTGGTTTTCTCCTCTACGTTTCCACATCCACCTCTTCCCAAAGGCTTCCTGAGCTTTCTTCTACTGACATAACGTGGGTCCTGGCTCGGTCGTTGTGAAGAATGAACTCTAGCAGATGGAGTATGTGCGGACCAGATATAATGATCCCAGTCACTGAGTGGCAGTGTATGTTTAAAAATAGTCCATACTCCATCCTTAGGACAAAATTTCTAATTTCCTAGTGTTACATGCACTTGACGTACGCCATGTACCTTGCGCTTTTGCGACAGAAAGACGAGATATTTTGACAAAACTAGATGATTCCCTGAAGGTTCAAATTTCTTAATCTATAATATATTATTGTAATACTAGGAACTAGCTCGTCTTATCTCGACTGCTCTTTCCATCACGCAGCTTTCGCCGTTCAACGCCGAAGCTGACTAGAAATCCCAGACTTCCACCAGCAATTGACATAATGAATGCTTTAGATAGAGACATGTTGAAAGCCTCAAGCACTCTCGTCAATAACTCCACGGGGACATGTTGCCGGATCTCCGACGGATTAGCTTCTATAACCGACTTAAGATCAACTCCAGGAATAGCCCCGACTCGTCGTTTCAGCTCTTGCTGAAAGATGTTCTGAGCAACAGTCAATACGATCGCACCGACGAAATTCTGGAAGAAGATGAAAACGGCCGTGGCACTAGCAATATCTCCCACATCAAGCACGTTCTGGATCACAAGCAATGGCAGTTGTACACTCATTCCATAACCGAGAGCAGTCATTGCCTGATAACCGAACCACTCGCTGAGAGGGCTCCCCCCGTTGAGTGTGTAAATGAAGCCTGAACCCACAGCGGCAAGAGTTGAGCCGATGAATAGGAATGGCACGTATTGGCCGAAGATAGTGATGATTACGCCAGCAAAAGCTCCACCCAACGTCGTTGATATAGTGTAAGGTAGGATCCGGATACCTGATTGCATGGCAGAGGTATTTTTGATTGTTTGAAAGTAGAACGGTAGGTACAGGAGATGGACGGGAACAACAATTGCCCAGGAGCAACCGAAGAGATAAATGCTGTAGATGTTGCGATTTTTCAGGATTCTCGGAGGAATTGTTGCCCTGAGAGTGTTAGTGCGTAATACATTTATTGCTCCACCTGTGTCAACTTACCGGTCGCCTTTCCGAATCTGTACCCAAGTGAATGCAACCAAAAGCAGGCCGCCAACAACCAGAAGCGCCCACACGTTTGGGCTTGTCCACGGATACAGCGCTCCTGCTCGTTGGATAGCCACCTGAAGTAAGGCGATGCCAGGAATCAACAAAGCAGCACCAACAAGATCAAGTCTGTGTAACTTCTCCCTGAAAGACAGATTGGCATGCTCCGGGGTCGTAGGGTGAAATACAAGCCAGATCGCGATCGTGACTAGAAAACCAATTGCTGTTTGATCAGCGCTACACCTGAGACTCTCTTGATTCAATGAACTCACGCAAGTTGATCCAAAATGCAAACCTCCATTTCAGCTTGGCGGAATCAGTAAACACACCACCCAGAAGTGGCCCCGCGACTGCTGAAACTATGACAGAAATCAACTTCGAAGGACTAGGATAGAACGACGAGCATACGTACCAGCAGACATCGATCCCACGACACTCATATAAAGTGGTCTCCTTTTCAAAGGTACAGTATCAACGATGATGAGCAAGACCCCAGTGTACAGACCACCGTAACCTGCACCAGCTATCGCTCGTCCGATGATCAGGGCGACAGAGTTTGGTGCAGCGGCACAAAGTGTTGAACCGACCTCAAACACAAGAAAAGAGAGCAAGAATAGATATTTTGTGTTGTAATATGTGTAGATTTTGCCCAGGGTAGGTTGAGCAACCATTTGTCCGATGCCGTACGAGGCATGATACCAGGCGATATCATCAAGAATTTTGAATTCTGTGGCAATCTTAGGAGTTGCAGTGGCTAATTATCCATTAGCTGGCAGGTTCATGAATCGTGTATAATATGCAGCCATACAGAGAATGTTTTGGTCTAATGCCGTCATAAAAACCGTCGCCATCAACACAGCGGTGAGTATAATAAAAGGTCCCCCGGTAGGATACACTTTTTCGGACTCTTGGAGTGGTACATCCGTACTGCTCTCGTGGAAAACACCTGCTTCTTTCTGAACATCTTTTGGGGTTGTCTCTCCACCATATATTACCTCTACCTTTTCGCGTGGCTCACATGTTGCAACAGAAGCACTGCGGTTCGCTGTCCCTTTCTCAGAGTGATTTCCTCCAGAGTCTGGCTCAACTATGAAGCCATGAGAATCATCACGAAAGTCGGCGACGGTGGGCTCCCCTGCGCTTTCTCTCAATTCGGCGATAACCATCTGCAAAGCTGTCGCCGAAGCACACTTTAGACGTCTAGATCTGAATAAAATATGAGAGGAG
Organism: Rhynchosporium graminicola; assembly: GCA_900074885.1. Taxonomy (NCBI): domain Eukaryota; kingdom Fungi; phylum Ascomycota; class Leotiomycetes; order Helotiales; family Ploettnerulaceae; genus Rhynchosporium; species Rhynchosporium graminicola. The sequence continues at coordinate 283,151 of FJUW01000058.1, forward strand.
TGCAAAACATGTATCCTTTGCTGGGTAGACTGTTTTTCCCGTGTCTACAAATGAAGAGCCTGGTCAAATAGCGAATCCGATGAGTTGGAAGAACGGTCACAAAACTTTCACAAGGGTTCTTACCGCGGGCTCTCTCGCCGCTGAAATTATTCACGCTTACTGCACATGAGTATCAATGGCCGCTCGTGCTTAAGCTCGCTCAAAACCCTTGACGCCACGCGTCAAAAGATCTATTCAAGGCTCGCGGACCGAGATACCCCATTCTTCAAGTAAATGACATAGGCACAATGTGATGACAGAAAACGGTTGTGCTGTGCCTCTTCTGGTAAAACACTTACTCTACGTTTCCACGCTCACTCTCCGAAGCTGTACTTTACCTGCCCAGCTACGACTAGTGCTTACAGTAAAGTCACTTCCATTTAGCCGAATCGACTCAGGGATTCGGATCCTTGGTAATACGCGAGCGGAGCCGTGCTCTACCTAGAACCTTCCTAATCAGTTATAAGAGGGCGAGCAGCTAATGGAGGATGAATGGATAGCATTCCGGCTTGCCGATTTACGTGAAGACTTGAGGCGTAAAGTTTTTTCGTGGCTAAATCCACTTCAGCTACAGTGAAGTCAATTTAACCGGAAAGATCCAAGAATTCGCATATCTTGTATGATGCGTGCCGAGATCTACTTGGCAAGACCTCTGGACCTTCTCTCTAGCAATTCACAAAAGGGAGGCCGCTACTGGAGGACGAGTGGTCCATACCAGGCCTCTCAAAATATGCGAGGAGACAGGTCGTAGTATGCACACGTTCCACGGGAACTTGAAGTCAACTACTCTTTCACTTCAATGAAATTTAGAGAGAAGCTTAGAAGCTTTTTTACCTTATTGTGTTGTGACATGTTCTTCCAGAAGCAGCAAGATAACCTGCCACCAGGATGGTCTCGGAGACACCTGACTTTCTGGGACAATAATCTGGTAGATGTCTTGGTAGCATACTCCAATCCATACTGATTGATTCATAGTTTGCCGTCAACGATAGTCCTACTATCGCTTGGGTATATCCCGCCGGGTCAATAGATCGAAAGGTCGTGTCTGAAGCACTGAAAAGAGCTATAAAACGGCGCATTCCCTGGCTTAATGCTTGTGTTGCCCTTACACAAACAGGCTCAGTAAGTCCAGAACTCTAAGCCAAACCTGTAGCATGGTTTCAAGACTCAATCGAATCACAGCCTCCCTACGAGCTCCATGTGCCCTCGCCAACATGTGAAATCGATGCGTATTCGACAAGCTCAACAACCATAACTAAGAAGCTTGATACAATTACTGCATGGACGCCAAATGATAGCGAGCATGGTTTGGTTGAGGTTCACGATATCTATGACTCCATGCCACTGAATCCACGAACTGCCATCAACGATATTCAGAAGTATTTACAGAATAAGTTGCCACTGCTGCATCTGCATTTCGCCTTTGCTAGCGACGCAATTCTTGTGAGCCTCAGCTGGTCTCATGCAGTCATGGATGCGGTTTCTTGCGCACAACTTGTCGCAGCTTGGGAACAGGAGATTCAGCACCCTGATAGCTGTGATTTGTGCTCCGACACAGATCCCTCCAGGATTTTCGACTTCACAGAGGATATTGAAATCCCATCCGAGTGGCATCCTCAAGGGTGGCTTCCTCTGACTATATGGTCTTTCTGGCCAGCTCTGCAGGGTTTCGCTTGGACCTTTATCGAACGTTATCGCCATCCATTATTGGATGGCTCCATCTATATTCCGTCAGTCATGATGAGACGCTGGAGAAAGCTTGCAGCTGCCGAGTTGGAAAATAGGGATTTTGTTTCCAGTAATGATCTTGTTTCAGCATGGGTTTTCAAATATGCTTGGGGAGGATATTATCATGGTGATCTCGACTGGAATACCATCTTTACAGCTGTTTGTGCACGCGGGCGGCATATAGCACTGCCTCTTTCGTTAATCACCAATCTTGCGAAATCATGCGTAGCCCCTCCCATACGGACCATCGACCTCAGAGAACAATCGTTGGCGAAAATTGCTTTGCGTCTGCGCAAGAGCTTGGAGCCATTCACGGACGAGCATTATGTTGCAAAGTTTGTTACACAGGAGTATCGGAGGAACAAGCAGCACAATGGTTATGTTTCGGCTTTACCAGAAGGGTACTGGGGCTCAAGAAGCTTTGGGATAACGTCGTGGGCTAGACAAGGCCTAGGAAACTTCACTATTGGAGAGGTGAAACCTGTTTCTTGCCTAACTTACAATGCACAAAGGCGCGTGGCAACTATTATTGATACTTCCGATGATTGGCGGGTAGACTTTAAGCTGAGTGCGAGGCAATGGAATGCGCTTAAGGCACGCATGGCGCAAGAAAATGAGTCCTTGCGTGATCAGTACTAGGCTATATCAGAATCCTTGTTAAGTGGTTGTTTCAATCTAATTTTCGCAGAGTGTGGTGAAGGAAAGGAGAGGCAAGGACAACGTTTCTATCACTACTTCTACGGAGTATTGCAGGGGTGGTGTTTTCTATCATAAAGAGAAAATCTCGAAGCTGCGAAAATATACTGAGATACCTAAACAATAATATCAATAGAAATATATTGAGTTCTTTATAATAAGGAACTATTTAGATTTTCAGCCATTTTAAGTCCTGTGCAGCACTACACGTCTAGTAAGCCGGCGAAGCGCATAATAAGGCCGGAAATTATAAGCAGGCGATCCGACCTTCGAGATATCTTACGATTGTAAATAAGAAGATTCGAACTTGAGGAGGCAAGAAGATAAGACCTACTCCTATAGTAACTAAGGTCTTTTATTCAAGGGTTCCTTACTGAACTTAATATAAATAATAAATTAATATCTATATATTTCGTAAATATTAGTTAACTATATATATAATAGCTATATTAAGTTATAATACTATACCAGATCTAAGTCGATCGTAAGATAACTATACTATATATTTATCGAGATATGAAATATATATAAAGCTTCTAAGTCTATTTCTTAACCTCCCTGTCTAAATACGTTCGGTCCTGCTAACCACCACCGCCGTAAATAATAATACAGGCAACGACGGTTGCGTATTAACGTGGCATATGCTTGATCTAGCAGGAATAATCCAATATGGTTATTTGATAAGCGAACTATAAGTACTTCCTAGTACGGTTTGAAGTAGAGATTTCTAATATCTTAACGGGATTGCATTTAGAAATTTAATTAATTTGAGATCTTATTATCCCGACCGTGTTATAGGCCCTAATTATATTGTCTCTCGCCCCCTTAAAAATCAAGAAAAAGAAAGCTTTATTAATAGATAATATACTTAAAAATCATTATATAATTTATCTATAAGTTAAACTTAACTAAATTACTAACTATCATCTTTATCTAATATAGAGCAAGTATTATACTATATAGTGCGAATAGTGCGATATAATTTACTTTTGAGACTTGATTAGATACTATGGATAGTGCTAAATGATTATACCTGACTTTTTTTTACTATAGTTTATGTCTTCTTCGTGCTACTTCGCACTTCGAATGAGACGAATTCTCCTTAGAACATAAAGTAGTTCTTAGTCATATTTGTTGCTTAATTTAATCCACTACTCGTATATTTAAACATCTTCAGTTGCTTTCGAGTCAGTGTGTTCCAAGTCAAAATCCCAGCATAATCAACTTGAAAGCAGAAAACATATCTGTTACAGCAGACACACCAGGCTCATCCTCTCTTCTGTCTATCCTCAACAGAGTCGATATAAAGTCATTCTTAATCAAATCGTTTTCGTAGCATGAACACGACAGATGGAAATCTTTCATGCTCCCAAATTGGCTCTCTACTTCCAAAACGATTACTGACCAGGAGCGGCTGGTACAACATGTCAGTATTAGGTCGTTCCCTTCGAGGCAGAAACTTACATCTTGGATCTGTGCAGCTGACATATTGTGGACCTCCAGGAATACTTGAAGGGTTGCTGCGGAGTTCATTCCCAGCAAAAACACAGGGAAGACCCAACTGGTAGTTATCATAATAACAATTACCTGTCGAGGTTTCTGTTCCTCCCTGTTCCGCGTTTGGCGCGAACACGACGGCAGTGTTTCCTGTATCTTTACAATCGGTCGATTTACCAGGGCAACCCTGTGGTGGGGAGTCGCAAATTTGTTCCTTTTGCGTGTATGCGGTAACCTGTACACGCTGAAAACCGCAAACAGGATTTTCCTTTCCTTTCCCCGAATCCGTTGAGCAACTGAAACTCAAGGTGGTCGTTGTTGACACGGACCTCGATATACTGTATCCTATGTCGAGTGACGCTCCAGGTCCTCCAGCCGCAGGGTTGGCAGAGACTCCAGCACCGATACTAAATGCCCACTTCACGAATATTAGCGCTGGTTATATGCTAGGAGCGATGAAGTGATCGAGTGTATCAAGCTTAGCCTGGATCGCAAATACCGAGAACACAAGGCAGGGATTGGTACATACTCCTACACTCAGCCCCTTAGTAACAGAAGCACTGTTACCTGGACTTCCCTTACACTGCTGGCTAGGGGTAATCTGCTTGAAGACAAAGTTCTGATGTGGATTCGGATCTTCTGCCGTAATGTATCGAGGTTGCTTCGTACGGACCATGCATCTTGTGCCAAGTGATTCTTGTCTCTCCGTGATCATCGCTGACCCCGATAGAGTCTCACTCCCTGAGTGTTCGACCATGGGTGCAGCTACTGCAAGTGTTCCCAGGGCAAGGAATTTGAGAAGTTGGTTTGAGAACAGCATCGTTGTTGAGGGGAAGGTTTAGGCAAAAATTAAATCGTGGAAGAAAGTGGATGAATTGATGGTTATAAAGGAGTTGCTGTCTTTGAAGTAGTTGGATGAAGATCAAGATGGATAATGATGACGATAAACAGATGGCAACAAAGGACGATATCTCTTATAGACCTCTGTCATTTAATCTTCTGGATATTTCGATACCGCTCGCAACTAGTAGATATGCATTAACCATTGCGCAGCGGTATTTCAAAATCCTTTGCATCCATGGTGGTTCCGACCATTCCTATCCCCACAGGCTTTGACTTCTTTCGGAACGTAGTTGAGATGAATGATATCACTTATGTCTTAATTCTACTTACATCGGCAGTGGCTTCCTTGAAATATCTGCAGAGAAGAGGTATCGATCCGCAAAAGTGTGGTTCGAGGAAATACCAAGTATATTTTAGCGCGAAGGATTGCGGCGTCGTCCACTGGAAGGCTATGTCGATGCACACAAAACTGCGCCGCGTCACTCATAACAAGAGTGCATTATTCTAAAACCTCAATGTCGGAGACATGACATAAACATTCGATGAGCTCTTCGCCCCAGTGGGAGACTACAAGATGTGTGGATCCTCTAGGATTCATTTGACTGGCATGAGTGTGCCGCTTAAAAGACCAACATCATACGGTGCTTTGGAACTTGATGAATCATGATACCCAGCATTTGCAAATCACGAGAAGCTCTGTAACCACGGAAAAGCTGTTTAGTTGAATCGATATCTTTCTTCTCCTGCTAGCTATAAGCTGTTGTGACTAGTTGCAGGTTTAATCAGGATGGGTCGAAACAATACACAAGATTACTTGGAGATTCGAACTTTTAGTAGAACACCCGGATATTATCTAGCATACAATTCCTTCCTAGGGAAATTTCCTAGGGAAGAGGAATGTGGGTTAATGATCCGAAGCTCGAGGCATGGATAGAAGACCTATATAATTTCAAATAAATCTTCAAAATTGAACTTATGAGGATCACTGATCATTCTATTGGACGTTCGATTCGTCCCTAGCTTTTGACATGATTGGTTTGTATAGTGGCGTAATGTGAGGCGCGACGCTCAAAGACCTTCTTTAGATGAAAACACCAAAGCAAAAAGTTCGTTCATATTTGGAGAACATGCACACCAGTAAGCTACAGTATTCGTCAACTTAGATTGAGCGAAACGTTAACCAGTACCACGTTTTATCTAGGAGCTAGATATAGCGGTCCCTACAGTCAAATTGTTCGGTCTATTAACAGCTTTCGCTTTCCCACTTTGAAAATGGATGAGTAGATCTCTTGTCGTTGAACAGCACTGCCCCCGAGTATTTCTCGCTATCCGTCGCTTAAACTCCCGTTCCATTGCCCCACAACCAAAAATAGAATTCCCTGCTGTACGCTTCCTACGTCTCCTTATGTCGACTTCTAGATTTCTTTCTTAAATTTGAAACTTCAAAGTCCCGATTTCAGCCAACAGTCGCCTAAGACGTACTGACTACCAGTTCAGAATTATTAAACATCTAATATCTTCTCTTTCTACGGACACCAGAAAATTTTGAGCAAACGCTCGGCGATTAGGAGACCTTCGAAGCAAGTGATGGCTAGTATTTGATTAGGTTCCTTTCACCACTCCGGAAAACAAGTATTAGGCGTTCAGATAGGAAGTGTATGGATATGGGCAGTTCAATGATGTTGCACGTACTTGGCCGCAGTCCACCCTGGCAATCATAATGAGGCAGGTGCGTATTTCAATAATTGCTCTAAGGTCAGTATCAGTGCGCGTTTCAAGAACATGCATAGTTATCCCATGGAGAGAGTGCTATCTAAACATAATGATATGTATGTTCCTTCCTTAGGATGATCTTTCATCGTACCACCGTTGCCAAGGTTCACCATCTCATTGACTCACTGTATCACTGCATCAGGACCAAAGCCTGGTTTCCCACCAAGCGAACCAAAAATATCACCAGTATAATTGTCCGCCTCAATTCCAGCCGCAAAAACATCCCAACTCTCCAAAATCCCACTAACAACCTCCACGCCAGCAAGATACAGGTTCCTACACGCAGGCTGGAACCCTCCATGGTCAATCACGAAAGGCAATGACACCACATCATCCTTCTTGGGACCCCGATCGAAGTTCGACCCGGCTCTCATAAGAACGATCCTTGAAAAATCGACACGTTTTTGAAGTGCTGCTCTTAGAAGAGCTGCGAGTATCGCAGTATCTTCCATGGCAGTCATGCAATACTTTGCATGACCGTTCGTATACAAGTTTACAAGATCTTCGAAACCCTCGGCGAGATGTCTACCGTGCCAGAACATATTACTGGCTATAACATCTCCTTCAACCACACAAGGCTTCTGTGAAGCAGCAGCATCGAAGACGCCATCCACCGAGCCTGCGTACAAAACACGATTCGCAATTGCGGCTTCTGAGTCTACCAATGTGGCGGTTTTGGCGAATGACAATGCTATTCTTCGTAGATTGTCGTTCAGCTCAAAGACTTCTGAGCCGGTGAAGGTACTAGGAAATGAGCCATGGGTAGGGGCCCCTATTGGTAAGTATCCTGTCCTCCACGATTCAGGGATTTCTCTTGCGTCAAATTCGAGCTGTATGTCAACTTGAACCGCCAATTTTGCAAGGGCTACGCTCCCGATCGTGGCTACCTTTGGATTCACACCAGCGATTCCGGAGAGGATGAAGTAAGTTTTGGTGAGATCGAAAATAGGCGATGTGGTAAGGGCCGAGATGGAAAGTGCTGCGTTCACCACTGATACATAATTAGTGAAGCACCAGAGAACGGACATGGTACATTTACATGCTATTCCAGTAGTCATCAAACAAACGCCTTTCTTTGCATCGAAACGGACATCTTCGTAGCCATGTGACAAGCCTGGTACTCGGATTGCTTTATCGAAATTGATGGCGTTATCTTCCACTAGCCAGTTCGTGGCTTCTTGACTGAACTAAGGAGGTTGGTACTTGGCCTTTTTCTACGGTCTCTCCTAGATTTTTATTGCTCACCATAGTAATTATGAAGATCCTTGGTGTAATCAATTTAGTGGCATCGTCACCAACACTGCCACACATTTTTTCTGCTTGTGTAGGTAGACCTGCGTCCGTTGCCATGCTTCGGTTTGTACATAAAATATTCAATGTCGTCCCTTTAGCTGCTGACTCAAAGTAAGACTTAGGGAAGGAAGGATAAGTGGGGTAAAGATCGTCGCTTAGCATGGAAATGATGAGCGCGTCTAAGCGAGAAGCCTGCTCCAACGATCCAGGTCGCCAGAAGCAGTATCAAGTAGTTGCAGATGAACAAGTATATGTCAAATTTTGAATAGTGAATATTTTATTTTTCAGAGATCAACATGTAAGAAGTACTAAAGCGGTTACATGCATGGTATCATTTGCTCATAAGGCCATACTCATTAAAACGTGTCCGCCTGATATCGTAGTCTCCCAAAGTCCTCTAGACCCCCTGCTTCTCCCTCTCTTCATATTGACCGATATATTTTTTGGTGCTGTTGTCGTCCGAATCAATTTGAAAAATATTGGTGTGCTCACCAGCAAATTGATCGACCTTGGTGGAAGCAAACTTCCGAGCAGAAACCTTGTGCTCAAAAAGAACATCAAGTTCGCCATAGGTGCGTCCCTTGGGCTCAGGAAGACGGAAGTAAGACCACACCCACAGAAGAAAACAGCATCCGGCCCAGAATAAACCGGACCTTGGTCCCCAGTTCCATGCATGGACACCCAACATAGCAGGGACAAGTGCGCTGTTGATAATACCTCCGATGTTGTAGAAGTTACGGGCCAACACGACAGTCTTGATCTTTAGACGAGTGGAAGGGATTTCAGCAACCAAGCAGTAGCAGACTGGGCCGACAGTCAAATCGTAGACAAAGGTGTAGACCATGAGGAGAGATCCAACACCCCACGAGGCGCCAGCGTCATTCTCGCCTGCAAAACCGAGGCCTGCGATGATAACCAGAATCACAAACATGGTACCGAGACCCCACAGGTAGATTGTCCGACGTCCAGCATATTGCATCAAGAACCAAGAGAGAATTGTACCGACAGCACCCATTGCAGATTGCCCAATGTTAAGTGAAAATGCATTGGAATCAGCAAGACCAGCACGCTGATAAACCTGGACTGCGAAGCCGATAAGTGCGGCGCCACAAAATGCTTGGGCGAGCCATGCGACGGAAGCAATTTCTGTTCGGCGAAGATCGGTGCCGCGGAAACAGTCCCAGTATTGTGTACCCGAGGAAATGGCCATTTCGAGCTCGTTGGTTGCCTTCATCATCATCACTTGGTCGTGGACATTGAAGTCGACGCCACTACCTTTAGAAGTGAGTCGGAGAAGAGATTTCTCTGCATCTTCGAGACGTCCCTTTCTCACTAACCACCTTTGGAGAGATGAGTACATTATTGATTTAGGATTGGATAAGAGAGGCTTACCATGGAGACTCCGGAGCGTAAATTACACCGATGAGAATAAGTGGAGGCCAGACCCATTGAATTGCAAATGGAATCTTGTATGCCCAGTGATCATCGCGAGCGAGGAAGCCTTTGAGAATGCCGGCAGCAAGCAACTGACCGATGACCCAGCACAGATTGACATAAGTTGTGAGGTAGGCACGAATCTTTACAGGAGCAACTTCAGAGGCGTATGTGGTTGTCAGAGTTTGGAACACTCCCCTGGTCAGAAGCTTAGCACGGTAAAGTGTTCATGTTTCGCACAGAATCAGGATCAACAACGAGGGTTCGATCATGACCCAAGATCATTGAATCCTTGATTGAGGGTGGAAAGTACATACCAAGGAATTCCCTGGAAGATAGCACCAACCAGAAAGGTTTCGATGTTCTGTGAGAAAAATGGGATGAAAATCATAGCACTCATGAGGATGAGCGAGCCGAACATGGTCTTCTTATATCCAATCTTATCCGAGATCCAACCGTTGAGGTATAAGCCGAGAATCTGTCCGCAAGAGGTAGCAGCGCCGACGGATGTCTGCCACTTAGAGCTAACAACTCTGTCGCCAGGCGAGGCATTAGGAGAAATGTCGATCTGATCACCGAACCTATTTCTGAATCTACATAAGGCTGTTAGCACCGGCTCGGCAAGGGAGTTATCCCAAGTCAACGTACGGTTTGAAACCCCAGAAAGAACCGAGAAGGGCAGTGTCGTAACCCTCCATGATGATTGCCGTAGAAAATATGAGCGAGAATGCAACAGCTTTAGGGTAAAGGCGGAGACACTCCTTGACGGTCATGTTGTGCTCGCGTTCGGTAGCACTTCGAGCATTCTTGTTTTGCTCCTATGATATTGATGAGCTCAAACACTCAAAAGGTCTAGCAAACAAAAGAAATACCGCAAGATCCGGATTGATTACACTCATTTTCCGGACGTTGGTGTCTAAGACCCGGAGAACATCATCGCCCCGAGATACGACGGACACGATTGACACATTGCGTTCTCCATCCATGGTCATTCCGTTGATGGGGCTGTAGCTTGATGATGATGTGTTGATTGTTGATGAAAGACCTCTCCCCGATTCCCAAATGACTATTAAGTAGATGGGTCGAGTTGATAATGCTGATGAGAGGGTTACGTAGGGAACGGGATTGGTCTTATATATAGAGAAACATTGAAGCGAGGTTACACTGATCGAAATCGAGAATGAGATGCAATGCAGATGTGGTGCGACTTGGCGATAGATCCCATGTTAATAGTCGTGCTTGCCGGTCCTCGTAATAGATCTAGGTACGGTACGGTACGGTACCTATAGATAGGCAGGTAAACACCCTCCCCTTCATAATTTACATTTAGCGAGCAAAAAACCCCCCTGATTCTCCTCCTGATTCTTGATTCTTGAGTTTAGCGGGGGCGGCCGCTGGGGAAGGGGTCAAGGTCTAGCCTGTACTTATGGTGGTTTGCCCCCTGTCGTAAAATTGTAGGCTTGTCGGCGGTATTTTCATTGGTGGCTCAGCTTCAACACGGCTTCGGTTGAATTGTTATTGGGCAATTGCTCACTCGTTCTTGGATGAGAGTCAGCTTGGGCAAGGCAAGGCATGAAAAGCCATGGCCTGCCTGATGGACTACAGATATTATATTTCCCAGCCTTGCATTTGGGAAATGCCACCGAGGCTGGGGGAAATCCGTCTTGAGAGAAAGACTTCATACGACTTTGAAGTAGTGCTTTAGTAATGACCTGTATAATTTTGCGACTTTCATTGCGAGTATAGAAAGTCTCGCAAGGTAATAGTCGAGGGTCATATAAGTAAGTATCTGGTGATTTTGTGAGAGGCTTCGCCGGAGAGGAATTAATTTGCCCAGCCTCGCACGAGTGTTACCACACCCATGACATACATATACGATTATATATACGCCATACAAGTTTGATCTTTCTTCCTTTCTATTCGACGTGGGGTTTCCCATTCGGTCATGGTGCAGACTCAACTTGAAAGCTGGGGAAAGGTGTGCTGGGGAAAGATAATATCATGTAGTACCCAGTAGCAGGTCGTCCCGGAATTTTAGCTTGGCCAGAAGATCCTTACAGTATCATATCAGCATCAACCCCGCATCATAACGCCACGAAGGAGAAGAAGAAGAGGAGGAAGAATATCCCAGGGATACGCAAGAAATTGCAGATTAGAAGCCTACTCTATAGAGATCTTTGGACTTCCTTGCCCAATCTTCACCCGCTTTATATGTCGCTCATTTTACCGGCTCTACTTACTCTCCAAGCTTCCTCATGACTCGATTAACTTGCACTCCAAATTTCCCCCTGTTCTGAGCCTTGAGAAGAATGCTGAAATCGAGGCACACGACGACGTCTCAGATCCTGCCATCCTGGTGCAACCTCCAATATCGACATCATTCGAGCCGAATAATGCAGGACGTTGTGCTCTATAATTATATCAATCAGGAATTCTCGGCCCCTATACTTTTACAAATAGGAGTGCTGCTATCCTGTTTGATATAACCGGTAGAAGTAACAAGTTTAAACTGCGGTCATCTAAAAAAAATTGAACTCAAGACACGTGCTCCGGAAGGATCTATACGGCAATATCACTTGTCGCAAGCTGCCATCTCCACTTATTTTCTAGAACAAGCTTTGGACTGTAGTGTTCATATGACTATAGTTTACAGTCTAAAGCTTTCGTGAAGCTAGCCTCACGCTCGTGCTCGGCAATTTACCGATCTGTCGTCTACAGGCCTATCTTAGTCGATCTTAGTCGATCTTGGTCGAATATTAAATGCTCTCACGGCTTTCTAGCGTAAACCAAGACTTAGGAAATACTCCGTAACTCCAGATACGGTTATTATACAGTGAAACCCCTATTATAACGATTGATTCGGGACAGTCAAAAATATCGTTATAACGGATATATCGTTATAAAGGAACGAGTTTGTATTATATAAGCCACCTATCAAGGGAACCCTAGGAGAGCGAGTCTCTCTCTATAGACTGCAACTCCTACTCGTAGCGCTTAATTACTCGTATATAACTTGTATTTATAGTTCTTTACTTCTCTGTAAAGTAAAGTAATACCTTTAAAGCCTACCTTACGTCTTAAATAGAGTATTCTAGCTCTAGAACTAAGTCTCTAGCCTCGTCTTCATCCTCTAGAGTTTCGCTTTATAAGTGATCTTCTATTATCTCTTATAATAAAGCGTCGTTAGTCTGCTCGTTCTCTATATTAATTGCGTCCGTTATAGCTTCTTCCGGGGGGTTCAAGAAGTTACTTAAACTTATAGCGTCCCTGATATCTGCTACTATTGAAGCTTATTAATAAAGCTATACAAGATTAGCTAGCTAAGGTAATATCGGAAGAGCTATTAGAGCTACGACTAGAGTTAATTTCCGGAAGCAGTTATAAATTATCGTATTACTAACGTTTATAAACTAACTCCGGAATACCTATCGTAGAGCTAAGTGGACGTTCATAGATTATACTAGCTCATCTCCTCTTTTAAGGCAGTCGATTATATATTATAGCTAATAACAATAGTAATAGGCCTTGAGATTCTGAATAATACTTTAATTAAGAAGTTAGAAACGACTCGTCGAGTTTGGAGGTAGCTAGTAATGTGACGCTTGCTCTAGAAAGGTCTCAAAACTACCTGAGTAATAAGACATAATATTAATATGAATATAAAATAATAAGAATAACTTAAGAATCTATAACTAAGGAGTGAAGAAGTAGAGAGAGAATAGAAGTATATATATAAAAAGGGGCCCCTAAACTCTACTCGTGTAATCTCGCTTAGTAGTAAGTGTTTCTACTAATAGGGAGAGACCTCTAAACCTGACTAGTTGTTATACTACTTCCCCCTCTGAAAAAAGCTCGCTCTCGAGCGTTAATCTATCTCCTTGTTACTATTAAGGTAGTTATAATTATTAATTCTATTATAGAAAGCTTTTAGCTAATTAGGTAGTCTAGCAGGAGGTCTAGCTTACGTTAGGTTATTAAGGTGGAATTATTATAGCTTAGCGGGAG